>JAKSXO010000081.1:0-252787 GCA_024509115.1 Crotalus helleri
GAGAAACGGGCGACCTGAGTTTCGCCCCCTTTTACGGCGGTCCTTGCCCAGGTTGTTAAGCGAAACCCTGCAGTTGATTAAGTGAGGGGACTGTCAAGCGGATTCAGCTTCCCCCACCCCCCCTTTGACTTTGCTTTGTCAGAAGGTCGCAAAAGGGGATCGCGCGATCTCGGGACGCTGCGAACGTCACAAATAGGAGACAGTTGCTGAGCGTCCAAAGTTTTAATTGTGGGACCGTGAGGTGCTGTAATGGTCGTTAAGTGTGAAAAAACGGTCCTCGGTGACTTTTCTTGGTGCCATTGTAATTTTGAATGGTCACTAAATGAAACTGTTGTACATCAAGGTTGTGAACCTACATTCCTCAGTCTCCGGCTGTGTAAGATGGTGGACTTCAACTCCCAGAATTCCCTGGCACTAATGCATTCCTTTGGATAGGTATACCCATTACGGCATGCTTACTCTCTTGCGATCCCTTCCTCTGCAATCTGTCTGGAGAGATTGCAGAGGAAGGGATCGCAAGAGAGTAAGCAGGCCATAATGGGTATACCTATCAAAAGGAATGCATTAGTGCTAGGGAATTCTGGGAGTTGAAGTCCACCCACCTTACAGTTCCCCAGGCTGAAGAACACGGGTGTACAACACACAAAGGATGAATCTGAAAAATTAGCGGAGTGTCCGACGTTGACTTTTGTGCCTTGGGGAGACACCCGACAACCGACACATCCTCCCATCCTGCTGTATGATGACATCACAAGTGGTGATGTCATCGGGACTTCCACACCCTCTTCCCATCCTCAGCCGAAGCCTAATTTGTTGGCTAGGAGCTGCAATCACAACTCCCCAGGTGCCTGGTGTGTGCGTGTGTGTGTTGTGTGTGCATACCTGTGTGTGGTTGCCGAGATGTCAAGGACCCCACCAAATCAAGCCCCCCTCCCACCCTCTGTTTTTTCCCCAAGGCGCTGGCTTTCCGCACCCATCACGCCTGGATTCTCCGCCTCGTAGCGGATCAAGCACGGGTGGTGGAATACGTGAGCCCAGGGTGATGGTTTCCGGAGTTGACGAGCACTCAGAATCAGGTGCCAAAGAGAGAGAGCCCTGATTTGGGGTCCAATTTGCAGGGAAAGCGGAAGAAATAATAAAATAGCGAGGCAGTTCCGCTTCCTGCCAGCTGATCCACTTAACGACCGGGTTGCTAACTTAACAAGAGTTAACAAGGGTGGCGAGAAATGTTGTAACCACGGGACACAAAACTCAGTGGGCAAATGTTGTGCCCGTCAGCCCAGGACTGTCTCTCAAGGTGCCATTTGGATAGAAGCATCCTTTCCCCTCCCCTCCCCCCTCTCCTCCCCTCCCCTCCCCTTCCCCCTTCCCGCCCCCCCCTCCCCGCCCCCCCTTGGTGCTTTTTAAAAATTGATGTCCTGTTTCTGGCTGGACACCAAGAAACAACTCAACGTAAAGGGAGCATCGGTTCCGCGGGCGAAACCTCTGTCATTTGGGCAGGGGGAGAAAGAAGCCATCTTTGGCTGGGAAGCCATGGGACTTGTAGTCCTTGCTTCAGGGGAGGGGGCGTGCCGTTCGTACCCGAAAGGGGAGCAGAGAGACACCCCAAATCCAGATAAATGCACTGTTCGCCCCAGCGTTCTGCGTTTCCCTGAGTCTAAAGCAGAGGAAATACCCTCAGCTCAGCAGGTTTAAGATTGATGGACTTCAACTCCCAGCATTCCTCAGCCAGCCTCTCCCAGAGGACATCCACCGGTCTTAAAGCATGCTGACTGAGGAATGCTGGGAGTTGAAGTCCACTCGTCTTAAAGCACAATGACTGGGGAATGCTGGAGTTGAAGTCCACAGGTCTTAAAGGGACAATGACTGGGAATGCTGGGAGTTGAAGTCCACAGGTCTTAAAGGACAATGACTGAGGAATTCTGGGAATTGAAGTCCACCCATCTTAAAGCACAATGACTGGGGAATGCTGGGAGTTGAAGTCCACTCGTCTTAAAGCACGATGACTGGGGAATGCTGGGAGTTGAAGTCCACAGGTCTTAAAGGACAATGACTGGGGAATTCTGGGCATTGAAGTCCACCCGTCTTAAAGCACGATGACTGGGGAATGCTGGGAGTTGAAGTCCACAGGTCTTAAAGTTTCTGAGGTTGAGAAAGGAACTCTAAAGGAAAAATTGACCAGGGAGATTAACTCATCCCAAAAGAGAGAGACAAAATCCTAGAACACCGGAGGGCAGGACGAGAAACAACGGATGGAAACTGGTCAAAGAGAGAAGCAACTTGGAATTAAGGAGAAACTTCCTGACAGGGAGGACAATTAACCAGTGGAACAGCTTGCCACCAGAAGTGGTGGGTGCTCCATCACTGGAGATTTTTAAGAAGAGGCTAGACAGTCACTTGTCTGAGATGGTGTAGGTTCTCCTGCTTGAGCAGGGGGCTGGACTAGAAGACCTCCAAGGTCCCCTCCAACTTTCTATTCTATTCTGTTCTATTCTGTTCTATGTTTTGTTATTCTATTCTATATTTTATTATTCTATTCTATTTTATTCTATATTTTCTATTCTATTCTATATTTTATTATTCTATTCTATTTTATTCTATTTATATTCTATTTTATTATTATTTATTATTCTATTCTATTCTATATTTTATTATTCTATTCTATATTTTAATCTATTCTATTTTATTCTATATCAGTGTTTCCCAAACTTGACAATTTTAAGGCATGTGGACTTGCTGGCTGTGGAATTCTGGGAGTTGAAGTCCTCATGCCTTAAATTGTCAAGTTTGGGAAACACTGTTCTGTATTTTCTATTCTATTCTATTCTATTCTATTCTATTCTATTCTATTCTATTCTATTCTATTCTATTCTATTCTATTCTATTCTATTCTATTCTATTCTATTGAGGCGCTGTGAAATTCTCCTACTTCCTGGTTTCTTTAATTTTCCCTTTGACCCGCACTCTCCAGCCGGATTTGTGTGTGTGTGTATGCAGATTTGGGCATGTGGGTTAGCCCTGGACTTTGTCGGTTGTGGCGTTGACCTTGATCTTGATCCAGTTATTGTGGGAAAATCAGTCTGTGAGAAGGATGTGGCACCTTCTAGGCCTCCATCGAAGTGGGCAGAGGACCAACCCCGGGGGCCTTGACCGCGGGGGCTGCTGGCCGATTGGGCTGGGAGTCTTGGCCAGCGGCTGGCACACTTGGCTGGCAGTGCCAGGCCAACCCAGCCAGGACCCAGGGCTGCCAATAGAACTGTGTCGAGGAAGAGAACAATCGGAATTTCTCATCCGTTGCAGAGAGGTGACTTTCAGAGTCTTCAAGGTGCTAGTCCATAGCAGCCGCAGATGCAAACGGAAGTAGACCTCGACATGCAACCGTTCATTTAGTGACTGCCCAAAGTTATAACAGGCCTGGAAAAAAGAATGACTTACAGTTGATCCTCGCGCCTAACGACTGACGTAGCATCCCCATCTACATCAAAAAATGCTTGCCATCTGGCATGTGCTTAGCATGGTTGGTGGCTTCTGGCATGGAAAGCCAATAGAGGAATAGAATAGAATAGAATAGAATAGAATAGAATAGAATAGAATAGAATAGAATAGAATAGAATAATAAAATATAGAATAGAATAGAATAATAAAATACAGAATAGAATAGATTAATAAAATATAGAATAGAATAGAATAAATAAAATACAGAATAGAATAGATTAATAAAATATAGAATAGAATAGAATAATAAAAAATTAATATAGAATAGAATAATAAAATATAGAATAGATTAATAAAATATAGAATAGAATAGATTAATAAAAAATTAAGAATAGAATAGAATAGAATAGAATAGAATAGAATAGAATAGAATAGAATAGAATAGAATAGAATAGAGCTGTAAGGGACCTTGGAGGTCTTCCAGTCCAGCCCCCTGCTCAAGCAGAAGATACCATTTCAAACAGGTGGCTGTCCAGTCTCTTCTTAAAAACCTCCAGTGATGGAGCGCCCACGATTTCTGGTGGCAAGTAGTTCCACTGGTTAATTGTCCTCACTGTCAGGAAGTTTCTCCTTAATTCCAGGTTGCTTCTCTCTTTGTCAGTTTCCAACCGTTGTTTCTCATCCTTCCCTCTGGTGCTTTGGTGAATAATGTGACCCCCTCTTCTTTGGGCAGCCCCTCAAATACTGGAACTCTGCTATCCTGTTGCCCCTATTTCTTCTTTTCTTTAGACTAGCCAAACCCAAGTCCTGCAGCCGTTCTTCGTATGTTTTGGTCTCCAGGCCTTGGATCATCTTAGTTGCTCTTCTCTGCACTTTTTCCAAACTCTCAATATCTTTTTTGTGATATGGTGACCAAATTGGCTCCAGTATTCCAGGGTGTGGCCTCACCAGGGTTTTACAAAGCGGTATTAATACTTCACGTGATCTTGATTCTCTGCCTCTGTTTATACAACCCAGGATTGTATTAGCTTTTTTGGCTGCTTGCTTAAGAACAGCCTGTTTCACTTAACAACTGCCGCGATTCATTTAACAACTGTGGCCCAAAAGAGTCAGCCAACGAGGCACAGCTGACTTGTCTCGTTAGCCACGTAAATCTGTTGTGCCATGGAGTTGAGAAAGACCTGAGCAGCTAGTCCTCAACATATGAGAGTTCAATTAGCAACTTGCGACTGGCTGTCCCATGGTCCTCGTGATCAAAATCCGGGCGAGTGACAACCGAGTCATAGTTATCATGGTTGCCGTGTCCCGAGGTGGTGGGAACCCCTTTTACGACATGGCCTACAAAGTCAAGGGGGGGAGATCCAGATTCCCCTAACCACCGTAGCAGGAAAGGTTGTAAAATGGGGCATTTAAACTCATTTAACAACTGTCTCGCTTAGCGATGGAAATTTTGGGCTTGGCTGTAGTTTGAGGACTAGCTGTATACCCTCAACAGCTGCAGTATTTCGCTTAGGGACCGTGAAAAAATGGTCATAAATTGGGCGCGGCTAACCTCAACAACTGCCTTGCTTTGCGATGGGAATTCCTGGTCTCAGCGGTGTCGTAAGACGAGGTCTCTCTGTGTTTCAAAGGCCTTGCTTGGGAGAGAAAAAAAAATTACTCGTGCATGTGCAGAGGTGTTTTGCTGCTGATACCATCAGCCCACGGGAAAAATTGTGACGTTATTGTTCCAAAAATGCAAATTTCACCACTCAAATATGTGTATGACAGTGTCACATATGGGGTGTGTGTGTGACGTCGCTTTCCCCTCCACTGCAGATCCCCGCAGCTCAGGTGGACACCCCCCCCCCAGAGTCTCCATTGATCCCCTTCTCACATTATGAATGGTTTCTTAATAATAATAATAATAGTAAGAAAGTTGGAAGGGATCTTGGAGGTCATCTAGTCCAACCCCCTGCTCAGGCAGGAACCCTATACCATTTCAGACAAATGGCTGTCCTGTCTCTCCTTAAAAACCTCCAGTGTTGAGCATTCGCCGCTTCTGGAGGCAGGTGGTTCCACTGGCTAATTGTTCTTACTGTCAGGAAGTTTCTCCTTAGTTCTAGGTTGCTTCTCTCCTTGGTTAGTTTAGAGTCACCTTTATCAGTTGTGTTGTCGTTGTTGTGATATACAGAGATGCAGAGGCTGCAACGAGAACATCCTATTATTGCCATCTGATTCTTCAAACTGAAAAAAAAAATAAGGTTTTGGTGGGATTAGGTAGAGTTAAGTTTCGCAAATTTGGCCGCTTTAAGACTTGTGGACTTCAACTCCCAGAATTCCTCAGCCAGCTATGCCTCTTTTTTTTTTTTTTTTGTGGTCATACTTCCTAGAGCGGAGAGATTGCAGAGAAGGGATTACAAGAGAGTAAACAGGCCACAGTGGGTATGCCTATCAAAAGGAATGCATTAGTCCCAGGGAATTCTGGGAGTTGAAGTCTGCGCATCTTAAAAAGCGCCAGATTTGACAAAACCCTGTTGTGGAGCTGAGACAGAGGTTTTCTTCCTGGGTGTAAAGCCGGGGTCTTCAAACTTGGCCGCTTTAAGACTTGTGGACTTCAACTCCCAGAATTCCCTGGGACTAATGCAGTCTTTTGATAGGTATACCCATTGTGGCCTGTTTACTCTCTTGTAATCCCTTCCTCTGCAATCTTTCCACTCTTGGAAGTATGAAAAAAAAAAGAGAGAGGCATGGCTGGCTGAGGAATTCTGGGAATTGAAGTCCACAAGTCTTAAAGTGGCCAGATTTGGAGACCCCTAGGGTAAAGGCACAGTCTCTGTCTTGCTTGACCACAACTTCCAGCAATCCCTGCCAGCTATACCCTAGGGATGCTGGGAGTTGTAGTTTCGAGAGCTGGTTCCAGTTTGAAGTCAATATAGACCACCTGCAGTGTTCTTCCATTCCAGTTTTAACCCTGCTGATGGGATGATGAGTGTCGAAATCCTGTCCACTGGGTAGGAGAATACTTTTCTCGCCCGTAGACCTTGCAAAGTCTCCAGGTGGGTTGCCATGCCGGCTCAGTGGGGCAGGTTGTGGTCCTGGATTTTGTGAGAACCGACCATCGGCTTGGCCCGTGGGCTGGGTTGGGCCATCTCATAAGTTGGTTTTTGGTTTTGCTCCGGAAATCAGCCCAGTGGTTGGGCTTGTGAAGCTGGGTTGAGCATTGACCGCATGGTTGGGATCTGGTGTGGGATCTGGAGGCAGAACGGAGTGCAACTCTCCAACCTTTATCACCCCTGGCCAGCTTGGATGACCATGGTTGAAGTGTTGTCTTCGATGACCGTGGTTGAAGTGTGTGAGCCTTGGTTGACCATGGTTGATGTGTTTGAGGCTTGGGTGACCATGGTTGATGTGTCTGAGCTTTGGATAACCATGATTGATGTATTTGAACCTTGGTTGACCATGGTTGATGTGTTTGAGCCTTGGATGACCATGGTTGATGTGTGTGAGCCTTGGATGACCATGGTTGATGTGTGTGAGCCTTTGGTGACCATGGTTGATGTGTGTAAGCCTTGGATGACTGTGGTTCATGTGTTTTGAGCCTTGGATAACCACAATTGATGTGTTTGAGCCTTGGATAATCACAGTTAATGTGTTTGGGCCTTGGGTGACCACGGTTGATGTGTGTGAGCCTTGGGTGACCATGATTGATGTGTTTGAGTCTTGGGTGACTATGATTGATGTGTTTGAGCCTTGGGTGAACACGATTGATGTGTGTGAGCTTGGGTGACCACGGTTGATGTGTTTGAGCCTTGGGTGACCACGATTGATGATTGTGTGAGTCTTGCAAGACCACGGATGAAGTCTGTGTGAGTCTGGCAAGACCGTGAGCAATGTGTCAGTGAAGCTTGGATGACCCCGGATGGTGGCCTGCCGGTGTGAGTCTTTGAAGACCATCTGTGACACTTGCGTGAACTTCGGAGGACCATGGATGACTCTTGTGTGAATCTTTGTAGACCATGGACGAGGCATCTGTGAGTCTTGGAAGACTAGGGATGAGGTATGTGTGAAGTTTGGAAGACCATGGGTGGTGTATGTTTGTGTGGCTGTATCTCCTCTGTCCATGATGTCTTCCATTCTTCCCGTTTCTCCCTTCCCCTTCTCCTCTTAATTTGGCTCCATCCATCCATCCATCCATCTATCCATCCCTTTCTTGCCCTGACCCCCAGCTCCCCTTCCTTCTCCCCTTTGGTCCCCAGGTGTGGGGCGCTCCCCTCTCGCCTGCCCATCCCTTCCCCTGACCCGTCCGCGCGTTGTGGGGAGGGAGTGGGCTTCTGCCCTCCCCTTCCAGCCCCTCTCGCTGGGCCTTTGGATTCTCCCAGACGCAATTTGGTGCTAATTACACGTTCCTGCTTCTAATTGCCACATTGTGAATGATAAACAAAAAAACTCCAATTTTATTTAATTAAAGACCTGGGAGAATCCACCAGGGAGAGTCGAAGGCGCTGCGGAGCTGGGAGAGACTTTACACAGTCCTCTGTGGAGGAGGCTGGCCCGGCCGGGAGGCTGACGCTATCCAGGCCCCGGCGCCTTCGTGGCCCTGGAGTGCCCAAGCAGGGAGTGAGGTGGTCCTTGAGTTACGTCCATTGGTTTGCGTCCATTCAGTCTCAGTCTAGGCAGACCGAGGATCTGCACAGACATTCGTTCCGCAACCGCTCAAAGGAGGTTTGGAAAAAATGATTTGTGGCCAGTCCTCACACTTACGACCAAAGGATGAGAACAAAGGTTGTGGTGTCCCACGGTCACGTGACCGCCAGCTGTGACTTTGCAGCGGGCTTCCGATAAGCCAAGTCAAGGCACATTCCGTTAACGACTGTGTGAGATTCAGTTCACAACTTGCGGCGATTTGTTTAACAACCCTGGCGAAAGCGGTTGTAAAACGGGGCAGAACTCACAAGAAACGTATCGCTTAGCAACAGAAGTGTTGGGTTCAGTTGTGGTCGTAAGTTGAGGGCTCCCTGAAGAAGCTAACAGTCTTGTGGGTTGGCCTCACTCAACGGTCAGCCAGCCACCTGGACACCTTCGTTGTCCTTCCAGATCAGGGGAACCCACAAGGTGACTTTCTGGGAAGAGTTGAACCTGGAGCTTGGGATGCCTCGTGATCCAGGGGTGCCCCATCTTGGTGTCCTCAGGACCGAACCGTGGCGGGAAAAGAAACCACTTGGCCATCTTGAGATCTCCACCTCTCCCTTGGATGTCCTCATCCAGGGCAGAGAGACATGGAACGGATCCCTCCCCAATATAGGATGAGTTATGGGTCCTCCCTGGATCGGGGACCTCATCCCTTGTCTTCTGGGGGATCTTGTTTGTTTCTGGAATCCTTTGGGGGGGGGGCTAGGTGCTTTGGTTAAGGTTGAGGAATCCACCCTGATGCTTATTATTCCACACTGTGGCCCGATGGTCGCATTCTCTTGAGTTCCTCCTGAAGACGTGGTCCTTCGAACTGGGTGAGATGCTGGCCTTCAGCATCTTCTCCAAGTCCACCACAAGAACTTGGCCTCCTACACTTTGTTTACCCCCCCCCCCCAGTTTATGTTTGATGAAGGCAGGTTTAAGGTTGGGGAGACTCGGGGGGGTGAGTTCAGAGAGGTCTCCTGTAGAGGAAAAGGGACCTCTTTATCGGAGGTGGAGAAGACCTCCTTCTTGGCTGCTCCTACCTGCTGCCCTTTCTCTCCTCTTGACCCATAACTTCCCTTCTCTCTTCCCCCTCTCTGAACCTCTAGGTGCCTCTCTCTCTGGAGGTTGTGGTGCTCCGGACCCACCATGGAACGCAACAGATGTCCGATCTGTGCCAGAACATTTTTCGGGGTCACCTGCTAGGACCGCCGGGTTTCGTCACCTTCTGGGCCTAGGCTGCAACATCTCGGGTCTACTTCCTCCTCCTCCTCCTCTTCTTCCTCTTTGTCTGGTGCTGCCGCCTGGGTCAGCCGTTCTGACTCTTTCTCTCCCCTCCCCTTGTGAAGGACCACCGGCCTGGCACCCTGTGTCCGGTCACCATGTTCCTCTCCTCCCCGAGTTTCGTCCGCCGGGTGCTGAACGTCCGGCCGGGTTCCGCCCTCCTTCTCTGGCTCCTGGGGCTGGCCCTGCGCCCGTCGCCCCTCTCGGGGCAAAAGCCCGAAGACAAGTACCCCGTGGTGCCCACCAACTACGGAAAGTTGCGCGGCATCAAGAAAGGCCTGAACAATGAGATCCTCGGACCCGTGGTGCAGTATTTGGGCATCCCGTACGCCACGCCGCCCGTCGGCGAGCGCCGCTTCCAGCCGCCCGAGGCGCCGGCGTCCTGGTCCGAGGTGCGCAATGCCACCGCTTTCGCCCCGGTGTGTCCGCAGAACATCCACGGCATGCTGCCCGCCATCATGTTGCCCGTGTGGTTCACCGACAACCTGGAGATTGTGGCCAGCTACGTGCAGAATCAAAGCGAAGACTGTCTCTACCTCAACGTCTACGTGCCCATGGAGGATGGTAAGCATGCGGAAAGGGGGGGCAGCAGGGGAGGGGGGCTGGCATGGGGGGGGGTCTTAGGCCCCTTCTCGGTCCCGCCGGGCCTCTGGGGGGGTCTTCCCTGCCAAGCCCCCGTTTTCTCTCAAGTCTCTGTTTGAATTCTCCCACCGGCCCTTTGACGCAGCGTACCAGCACCCCTTCTCCGTCGCCACGCCCAAGGTGTGCCCACTCCATCTTCTTTGGAGGGGGGGGCGTAGGGGCTCTCTTCAAGGGGGCAAACAAGGTCTCCTTTCCTTGGGGGGGGGTGTCTCCCACTGGCAAATGAGGGCCCCTTGGGGTCTCCCTCTGCAGATGGGTCAAGGGCAGTTGGTCCCGAAAGGCAGGTGGTCTGGTCCTTTTTGCTCTCCGGGGTGGGGCTCAGGAAATCTGGATGGAGACCCCCCCTCCCCAAGGGAGGGAACGCACAGAAGCTCAGCTTAGCCAGTTGCGGTCCCCACCCCCACCCTGCCTGACCAGCAGGCAGAAGCTCAACAGGTCCTGTCTCCTGGACATTTCAGGCTGCTTGCCAAAATTCCTGCCCGGTCAATGCCAGTCTGTCTCATAATAATAATAATAGTAATGATGATGATAAAGTTGGAAGGGTCCTTAGAGGTCATCTAGTCCAACCCCCTGCTCAGGCAGGAAACCCTAGACCATTTCAGACAAATAATAATAATAATAAAAGTTGGAAGGGACCTTGGAGGTCATCAAGTCCAACCCCCTGCTCAGGCAGGAAACGCTACACCATTTCAGACAAATGGTTGTCCAGTCTCTTCTTAAAAACTTCCACCGTTCGAGCATTTTTGCACACAGGTGGGCAAATGCACACTCGCCGGGAGGCTTCCTCTGCCGTGATGGGTGCTGGGTGTGGGTCTCCCCCCTCCCCACAACAGGCACAGGAGTGCTGGCAGAGAAACCCCTCCCCTTCTTGTCTTAAGTTTTTCTGAACCTGGCACCCCCCCCACCCCTCCCCAGTAGGCACAGAGGATGAATGGGTCTCCCAACCTTCCTTGATTCCCCGTTGGGCTGGGCTGGGTGAGTGGGGGTCTCCCTCCTTCCCTCCCCAGCCCCCAAACCTTCAGGGTGACCTCCAAGCCTCACCACAGCCAAAGGGAAAATATGGGGGTTTGTGTGGTAGGTAGAGATTTTATTTTATTTTATTATTTTATTATTTTATTTTATTTATTTTTTATTATTTTATTACATTTTATTACATTTCATTTCATTATTTTATTTTATTTTATTATTTTATTTTATATTTTATTTTATTTTATTACATTTCATTTCATTATTTCATTTTATTTTATTATTTTATTTTATATTTTATTTTATTTTTTATTTTATTTATTTATTTATTTATTTATGAGACTTATATACCGCTTTAAGTGCAAGCACTCTCTAAGCGGTGTACACCAGTAAGCAATGTATATATATATTTACATTATTTTATTACATTTCATTATTTTATTTTATTTTATTTTATATTTTATTTTTTTATTTTATTACATTTCATTTCATTATTTCATTTTATTTTATTTTATTATTTTATTTTATATTTTATTTTATTATTTTATTTTTATTTTATTTTATTTTAGTTAAAAAAAAGAAACACAGGCAGTCCTCAACTTACGACCGCTTTCCCATCGCTAAGCGAAACCTCCGTTAAATGAGACTTGCCCCCGTTTTGCCACCTCGCTCGCCCCTTTCGCGAACCGAATCCCTCCTGCCGACGTAAAGCGAGCAACACGGCCGCTAAGCGAATCCAGCCTCCCCGGTGACTTTGCTCGTCAGGCGGTCGCAAAAGGGACCCTGTCGCGGTCGTAAATGCGAGTCCGTTGCCAGGCATCCCGAATCCCGATCAGGGGATCCCGCGACGGTCGCCAGGGTGTAAATCGGTCCTAAGTCTCTTTCCACCCTCATCCCGGCGCCACCGTAACTTTGAGCGGCCGCTAAACGGGCTGTTGTAAGTCGGGGATGACGTGTCGTCAAGCCGGGGCTGGCTTGGAAGCCGCGAGAGGCCCCCTCCCCTCCCTCCCAGGCGGGTGTGCCCCCCTCCCCAATTTCCTAGCCCGCCGCCACCACCACAGCTTCTTTTGCAGCACTGCTAAGTCCGTTGCCTTGGCAACAAGGAAAAAAAATTGCATTAAAAAGAACCCCCAGCTGGAGCAAATCCTGTAGACGACACAACAAGACAGCTGAGTGTCCCTTTTTTGCTGCTGGTGCTGATGGGGAGGGGGGGGGTTTGGCGGTGCAAGCCCCCTCCCCCAAATCTCTTCTCCACCCTGCTGTCTCCCCCCCCTTTGTTCCTCCCCTCCTCTGCTCCCCCCCCCCCCATGAGCTTTTGGCAGAGTCTCCTCCGACGGTGATGGTGCCGATGATGATGATGATGATGATGATGATGATGCGTTGCGGGGTGCGTTGCGGGGGGGGGGAAGCCTCCCCCTAGACGCCTGCCCCCTCCCTCGGAGGGGTGAGGAGGGGGTTCCCCTGGTTGGGGGTGGGCAGCCTGACCCCCTTTCCCACACACAGGCACCCCACACTTCTTCCCTGCGAGGGGGGGGGGCTGAGCTAGAGAGAGAGAACGCAAGGCGGGCAAGTTTATCTCGGGTGAAAAATGGTTTAATTTGAAAAAAGGGGAGGGGGCGATTCCAGGCTTGGGGTCCAGATTCAGCTGCCTCCTCCCCCTCCTCTTCTTTTTTCTTCCTTCCTCTTTGTCCTTCTTCCTTCCTTCTCCTGCTTCTCTTCTTCCTCTCCACCCTTCTTCTTTCTTCCTTCTTCCTCCTGCTTCTCCTCTTCCTCTGCCTCTTCATCCTTCTTCCTTCCTTCTTCCTTGCTCCTCCTGCTTCTCCTCTTCCCCTTCCTCTTCTTCCTTCCTCGTCATGCTTCTCCTCTTCCTCCTCCAGTCCCCCCTCCTCCTCCCCTCCTCCTCCTTCCTTCCCCCTCCTCCTCCTTCTCCTCTTCCCCCTCCTCCTCCTTTTCATCCTTCATCCTTTTTTCTTCCTTCTTCCTGCTTCTCCTCTTCCTCTTCCCCTTCCCCTCCTCTTCCTCCTCCAGTCCTCCCCTCCTCCTCCTTCCTTCTTCCTTCCTCCTCCTGCTTCTCCTCTTCCCCCTCCTCCTCCTTTTCATCCTTCATCCTTTTTTCTTCCTTCTTCCTGCTTCTCCTCTTCCTCTTCCCCTTCCCCTCCTCTTCCTCCTCCAGTCCTCCCCTCCTCCTCCTTCCTTCTTCCTCCTCCTGCATCTCCTCTTCCCTCTCTTCCTTCTCCTCCTTTTATCCTTCATCCTTTTTTCTTCCTTCTTCCTGCTTCTCCTCTTCCTCTTCCCCCTTCCCCTCCTCCTCCTCGCCCTCCTTCCTTCCTTCCTTCCTTCCTTCCTTCCTTCCTTCCTTCCTTCCTTCCTTCCTTCCCCTCCTCAGAGGACACATGTGCAACACACAGGATGCAATAGTTCTCTGGGTTCTTTTCCTCCTCCTCTTCCTCCTCCTCCCCCCCACCTTCCTGCAATTCCTATTAGTCAAGCCAGACCCCCCCACAAAAGGCCATTAAAGAAATCTGTTGGTGGTTTACTTGGAATTAGTTTGGAGGTGCTCCCCCCCTATAATTAAAAGTCAGCCCCCCCCTCCCCGGAGACTTGCAGCTCCGCAACGTAAAAAATCCACATAAATCTGCACCGCAGACTGCAAAGAGGGCCGGGTCAATTTCCCACCCCAGGAAAGACAGGCTGGTGAGGAGGGGGGGGCAGGTGTGCTTTTCCCAACATCTCTGTGGAAAATAATTAACTGGAGGCAGGAAATTGGCTGATGAAGCCGGAGGGGGGGGGGTGCCCCGCGGAGCCCATAAAGGAAACTTTCCACTCGATCGTTTCTAACTCATTAACCCACCAAAAACATTCCAGCTTGTCCCCCCACTTACGACAGCCACCGAGCCCAACCTTTCTGCCGCTAAGCGAGACATCCGTTTGGCGGACTTTGGGCCCCGTTTTACGACCTCGCTTGCCGCGGTCGCTAAGGGAATCCCTGCGGCTGATAAGCTAATAACCCGGTCGCTAAGCGGGGCTTTCCCCCGTTGACTTTGCTTGTAGGAAGGTCGCCAAAAAGGGTCACGTGACACCCCCCCCGGGGACGCCGCGACCGTCGTAAACACAAGTCGCTCGCCAAGCGGCCAAGTTTCGATCGCGTGACACCCCCCCCCCCGGGAAGGCTGTGACGGTCGTAAGGGTGAAAAAAAAAACGGTCGTAAGTGGCTTTTTTTTCAGCTCGGTCACTAAATGGACTGTCGTAAGTCGGGAACTGCTTGAACTCTCCCCTCATGCCAAATTATAAGGGAATGCCACCTTAGAACGCCCAGGTGCGATTCCCCGAAATGTGAAGGCCGTAAAAAGAGATTTTTTGGGGGGGGAGATTCACTGTATTTTCCACAGCTTTAAATAAAAGAAACATCCAGTTTATTGCTCAGGTCCGGCGTGTCGAATCCCTTTTAGGGGGTCTCCCAGGGACCCCCTCCCTATCTGAACACCCTTCAACGGGAAACCAGGTGGTGCTTTTTGCAGTTCCAAGGAAAGATAGACAACTCCTGGATCAGGCGCCTCCCCCCCTCCCCAGGTTGCCCAACCCTCTTGGGGGGAGGGGACGATGGGAGTTGCGATCCTGCACATCTGGAGTGCACGCAGCTGGGGGGGGCAACAGGATCGGGTTGAACCTGTCCTGTGAGCCGTGTCCCAATTGGGAATTATAGTTATAATAATATAAATAATAATAATAATAAAGTTGGAAGGGACCTTGGAGGTCATCTAGTCCAACCCCCTGCTCAGGCAGGTGACCCTATACCAGTGGTTCTCAACCTGTGGGTCGGGATCCCATTTGGGGTCGAACAACCATTTCACGGGGGTCTCCAAACAACGCAGTCCGCCATTTTCCCCCCCCTTTTCCTTAGCTGTGCTCCTCCCTTTTATTCTATTGGCTTTTGAAAGCCAATAGAATAGACTCTCTTGAATAGAGTCTAATTCTATTGGCTTTCCAAAGCCAATAGGAATTGTCCAGGTTGTCTCTGCCCTGCCGAGCCCGCCAAAAGTCCCAGTCTGCAAACGGTGCTGCACCAGTTGAGTAGTCCTCGACTTACGACCGGTGGAGTAGTCCTCAACTTACGACCGGTTGGGGGGTCGCGGCATTAAAAAGGTTGAGAACCACTGCCCTATACCAAAGCGAGAAAGACTACAATTCCCAGGATTTGGGGGGGGGCGGTGGGAGGAAGGGAACCGTGGACCAGTTGGAAAGGATTAGGGGAGGGGTCCTTGGGGGGGCGGGTGAGGGGTTCAGGAGCCGGGTCTCCTGGCCTGTTGAGAATCCGGAGCCTGGGGGGGGGTCCCTCTTGTACTTCTTCTGTGTTTTTTCCTTCTCCCTCCTCCTCCTCCTCCGCTCACCACCCCCTGGCTTTAAGGTGAGTAAGGGTCCTGTCTTCCCCCTCTGGCATCCCCATATAGGGCGGAGAAAGGAAGGAGACCCTCTCTCCCACATGGCCAACCGAGCTGGTGGGAAGAATTCGCACCCTTCCCCTGACATCCCCATCTGGCCCATCCGGACGCCAGTCCTTGCGGGCTCCTGGAGCAGTCCAGGTTCCATCCTCCACTGCCTCCCCTGGGCTGGAGAGGGTGTTAGCACAGTGGTTCTCAACCTTTGTAATGCCGCGACCCCCAACCGGTCGTCAGTCGAGGACTACTCAACCGGTCATAAGTCGAGGACTATTCAACTGGGGCAGCACCGTTTGCAGAAGGGGACTTTTGGCGGGCTCAGCAGGGCAGAGACAGCCTGGACCATTCCTATTGGCTTTGGAAAGCCAATAGAATTAGAGTCTATTCAAGAGAATCTCTTCTATTGGCTCTCAAAAGCCAATAGAATAAAAGGGAGGAGCACAGCTAAGGAAAAGGGGGGAAAAAATGGCGGACTGCGTTGTTTGGCGATCCCCGTGAAATGGTCGTTCGACCCCAAATTGGGTCCCGACCCACAGGTGGAGAACCACTGGTGTAGCAGCTTGAAGTCCTCAGCCAAGGTTGAGCCAGCTTGGAAAAGTTTGAGGGCCAGCCTCTTCTGACGTGTTGTGGGCCCCAGAAAAGACAGGGCAGATTTTGGGCGCAGGCATGGGTCTTTCTGAGCCCCCCCCCCCGGTTTCCCATCGATTGGGATGGTTGGGGAGGGGGCGGGCGGGGGGAGACAAAGACGGGGAACTTTATCCGCTAAGAAGCTCCTCCAGTTTTGAAGAAGATCACGCTAGGGCAGTGTTTCCCAAACTTGACAATTTTAAGGCATGTGGACTTCAACTCCCAGAATTCCACAGCCAGCATTGCTGGCTGTGGAATTCTGGGAGTTGAAGTCCACATGCCTTAAAATTGTCAAGTTTGGGAAACACTGCACTAGGGCACCATTGTCCATCTTTCCGAGGACCCTTCCAGCGCTTACTCCCTTCCGCAATTTGAGTGGGCCCTGGTCTGCTGGGCTCCACCTTGGATGGGATCAAGGGGCAAACTGTGGTCCTGTGACCCCCTCATCCTGCGTTGCCTGCCTGGTCTCATGTGCTCATTGTCCCTGCAAACTGGGGAATGGGGGGTTGCATGCGAAGGAGGTCAAAAAAGTCAACAAGGGGTCCATGACTGCCGGATCGACTCCCCAATTCTCCCGTACGTGTGTTGCATGCAAAAGCAGGCTGCAATTGCACACTTGGCAGTTGTCACCTTGATTGTTTTGACTCCTAATCCTCCCACCCCTCCAGTTTTCTACTTTTTTGGCTCGGTACCCCAATAGTCCAGCTTTTTCTGTAAGTCAAACTTATAACAGAGCGTTGTAAGCAAAACAGAACAGATTGTCGCCTCTTTTCCATTTAGCCCTTGGGTCTGTTATCCCAGCGTCCTCCCGGCAGGGCTGGTTAATTGAGGGGAGGGTCTCCCAAGGCGGCCACTTTAAGGCTTCTACGGACTTCAACTCCCAGAATTCCTCAGCCAGCAAGAGTTTCCCAGAATTCAGCATGGATAGGACAAGAATAAATGTGGCTAAATGACCGTTATTGCGTTGTTGTTTTTTTTGAAAGGGTAACTTACTTAATAGATGGTGGGAATGCAGCAGAAGTAATATATCTTGAAGTCAGGGAAGTGAGGAAAAAAAAGAGCTGGCTGGGGGATTCTGGGAGTTGAAGTCCCCAGGTCTTAAAAGTGGTCACATTTGGAGACCCCTGATGTATAGACTCAAACAGACCAATGGAAATTGGTATCTTGGCCCTGTTTTTCCTAGATTGTTTTCATTAATTTTACAGCAGGGTCCCCAAACTTGGCCTCTTTCAGACTTGTGAATTCAGCTGGGGAATTCTGGGAGTCGAAGTCCACAAGTCTTAACATGGCCAAGTTTGGAGATTTCTGGGTTAATCCTACAGTGCCAGGTAGGAATCCAGGCAGTGTAGCCTTTTCAACCCACAAATGAGCTGGCTAGGAAGTTTCCACCCCAGTTGAACGCCTACCTGTCCGCCCCTTATGAAATGCACAGCTAGGGGGGAAAAAAAATAAGCAGTAGGATTGGAACTCGGGATCCGGGCCCTCATTTCCCGCTCTTGAGGTCTCCAAGCGGGGCCAGAAAATTCGTTTCCGTCCATTTCCGAATTTAACCGTCTGCAATCGCCCGATTTGCTTCCTCTCTAACCAGCCTTTCATTTCACAGCTTCTCGTATTTCTGTGTTGTATTATTATTATTTTTTCTGGTGGGGAAGACAAAAATAAAATAATTCGCTCGCACACACGTGATATGGAATCCCAGCAAAAACGAAACACAAGGAAAAAAAAACACACACACCCAAAAACGCACCCCTAAAGATTGTTTGTATTTTGCTAAAAAAACAAAAAAAAAACTGTTTTTCCCCTTTTTGATGCACCGAAAAAAAAAACCAATCTCTTTTTTTTCTTGATCTTTCTCTCTCTTTTTTTCCCCTGTCCCATTTTTCCTTTTTCTTCTTTTTTCTTGTTCGTAGGTCCGCTCACGAAAAAGCGTGAGGAAGCGTCAGCTAACAGCCCCACTCCAGACGAAGGTATTTTTTTTATGCATGTTTCACAATCTTGCTTTTTTAAAAACAAAAAACAAAACAAAAAAATAAAAAAAATCCTTTTTCGTTTTTTGTTTTTTAACTACTACTTCTTCTTTTTTTAAAAAAAAATAAAAATAAAAACCAGAACAAATGAAATAGATACGTATGAACTTTTGGCCAGCCCTCCTCCCCCCCTTTTTTTTCTCCTTTTTTCTCTTCGAAGCAAAAAGCCCTTCTTCCCTTCTTGTTTTCCGAAAACCTTCACAATTTTCAGCAGCCGTTCAATTTCTTCCCGTTCTTTAGCTTCACTCTTTTTTTTTACTATCTCCTCGTTTTTTGAGCAGGGAAAAAAAATGCCCTTTATCCAAGTCGATCAGTAGAGGGGGATTGATCTGCCCACAGCACCCCATGAAAGCTTGGGGTCCTGTGTCGTTGGTGGCTGTAGGATACATCTTAAAAGAATCCAAGACTACTTTCCTGATGGGAATTTGCATCATGATCTGAGTTTCTTCACCAGCTTCATAACCACTGGACCTTCAGTTGAGAATAAAGGTCCAGTTTTCCCGGGAAATGCCTAGATCTGGCCTTGGCCACTTTAAGACCTGTGGACTTCAACTCCCAGAATTCCCTGGCATTCATAGCAATAGCATTTATACACCGCTTCATAGTGTTTTACAGCACTCTCTAAGCGGTTTACAGCATATTAATGCATTCCTTTTGATGTGTCTATCCATTTGTGGCCTGATCGCTCTCTTATAATCCCTTCCTCTGCAATCTTTCTGCTCTGGGGGGTAGGAGAATAAAAACAGACACGGCTGGCTGGCTGGGGAATTCTGGGAGTTGAAGTCCACAAGTCTTAAAGTGGCCAAGGTTGGACACCCCTGTCTAGAATTAGAGCATTGAGGCAGGACAGGATAGGGAGGAAAACTCCAGCATCAAACAAGGCTCCCTGCCTGGAGCAGAGTAGAATGAGCTGGTCCTGGAGCCTCGGGCTATTTGCTTAAATGGCAATCAATTGGCAACCACGGAGGCTCTTTTGACCTCACAGCAAATGTGCTGAGCTCTTGTCATGCTGGATAGAAGCAAGAGGAATTGGAGTCAAATAGAGGGGGGGTCCTGGAGTTATGGAAGGGGGGGACGGAGCTGCTGCCCCGGCTGGTCTTCCAGGTGGATGGGAGGGGACTTTGCCTCCCGGATCTTCATCCGAAGAGGCTGGGGCTGAAATGGGCCTTTTTGTAGGCAAAAATAGCAGGCTTTCCGTTGAGGTCCCCCAGTTGAATTTGCAAAGTGCTTTTTGAAATGTATGGACATGACAGAACGAGATTTGTCACTGAGAAAAAGGAAAGGGGGGGGAGGGGAGGAAAGAAAGAAAAAAGGAAGAAGGATGAAAGGAAGGGGAGAAATTATGGAAGATAGAAAAGAGGAAGGAAGGAAATAAAAAAGTGGGAGGGAAGGGAAAGAATGGAAGGAAGGAAGGAAAGAAAAGGGGGAAGGAAGATGAAAGGAAGAAGAGGAATGAAAAAAGATAGAAAATAGGAAAGAAAAGGAAGATATAGAAAAGGGAGGAAGAGGGAAGGAGGAAGGGAAGGAGATGAGGAAGGAAAGGAAGGAAGAAAAGGAAAGGAAATAAAAAAGTGGGAGGAAGGAAGGGAAAGAATGGAAGGAAGGAAGGAAGGAAGGAAGGAAGGAAGGAAGGAAGGAAGGAACGAAGGAAGGAAGGAAGGAAGGAAGGAAGATATAGAAAAGGGAGGAAGAGGGAAGGAGGAAGGGAAGGAAGGAGATGAGGAAAGGAAGGAAGGAAAAGAAGGAAGGAAAGAAGGAAGTCCTACAAAGGCTTAAACTAACTCCACCCAATTACTCCTGTTGTGGGAATGCCTACACCCTGCCAGGTAACCCATTTTGCCCACTCAGTCCTCCAGGCCAAAGAGCCGGAGAGAAGGAACAGCTGCCAAAACCAGCCTCTCTAGGACAGAACTTGCAGGCACAGCCAGGCAGCCCCAGGATGAGCCCCTAAATACTGATTGGCTGTCCCGGTCAAGCTATGCCCATGGCTCCTTACCTGGCCAGTGGGAGGGGCTTAACGATGTCACGAAGCCTTGCCAGGCCTCTTCTGCCTCAGGGGCTGATGGGATACTCTCAATGAATGCTGGGAGGGGGCATGCTTTACCCTCCCACCCCCCTCCCCAAAAGGGGGACGATTTAACCAAGTTAGCGCATCACCCAAAAGGAGATTTTTTTTAGAGTCAGCAAGTGATGAGATAAACTGGGGTTTAGCCTCACCAGGACTAGAAACTTGCTTTTCCAACCGCGATGATGGATATTTTAGCCAGTGATGTACATATTTAAGTTTAAGCTTTTATTCGGGGTTAATCCCGCTGAATTAGACGAGCTAGGCGCTCCAGTTTCAGAGCGTGGGTGTTGTTTGCAGACGTAGCACAATGTGTGATGGGGCTGGGCAGCGTTTCACATCCAGAGCTTGAAAAAGGTGTTTTTTTTCCCCAGGCGGGGGGGGGCTGTGAAATCCCCCCTCCCCGAATTCCAGGAGATTGCTTTGTCCTAGGATTATGGAGTTGCTGCGTCCTGGGTTTTTTTCAAGAGATGCAGAGAAACCCCCAGGGGTTTGTGTGGTGTGTGTGTGTGTGTGTGTGTGTGTGCAAAGCATAGTTTGAATCGCAGACCCTGGGCAACTTGGCCTTAAGACCCTCGCTTAAATTCTGCGGTTCACCTGCCTCTCCCCTGCCCTGTGTGTGTGTGTGTGTGTGTGTGTTGTGAGAAAGGACTGAAATAAATTGCAGGCCTTTCAAAAAAAAAGGTGTTAAATAGCAGTTCCCGAAGGAAGGTAAAATACATCCCGGATATATTTCTATCATCCTTCTCCACAGGGGTGTAATTGCCGCAGGAGAGAAGGTCGGGTTGGGGTCAGCTGAGGTTTAATTTCAAAATTATACGATCTGCAAAATTATCAGGGAAGAGAAGCTGGCAGAGGGCGACTCGGATTGAAATGTGTCTTGTCTGTCCGTGTGATTGTCTGTCTGTCCTTCCACCCATTGTATCTATCATTATCTATCCATCCATCCATCCGTCTATTCCACCTATCATCCTATGTTCTTTCTTTCTTTCTTTCTTTCTTTCTTTCTTTCTTTCTTTCTTTCTTTCTTTCTTTCTTTCTTTCTTTCTTTCTTTCTTTCTCCATCTATCCATCCATCCATTTTATCTATCTATCATCCTATCTACTTACCAATTATCCATCTATCTATCTATCTATCTGTCTGTCCGTCTATCTATCCCCATCCTCCATTCATCTGTCAATTGCATCTATTCACCATTCTCCCCTCAACCATCCATCCATTGTATCTATCTTTATTGGTCTCCATCTATCATCCTATCTACTTGCTAATTATCTATCTGTCTGTCTGTCCGTCCGTCCATCCATCCATCCTGTGTCTGTCTGTCTACTATCTATCTATCTATCTATCTATCTATCTATCTATCTATCTATCTATCTATCTATCTATCTATCCTCTCTCATCTGTCTCCATCCATCCTGTCTTTCTTTCTTTCTTTCTTTCTTTCTTTCTTTCTTTCTTTCTTTCTTTCTTTCTTTCTTTCTTTCTTTCCTCTCTCATCTGTCTCCATCCATCCATCCATCCTGTCTGTCTGTCCGTCTATCTATCTATCTATCTATCTATCTATCTATCTATCTATCTATCTATCCATCCATCCATCCATCCATCCATCCATCCATCCATCCCTCCCTCCCTCTCTTCTTTCATCTGTCTCCATCCCACCTGCCCACCCACCCTGTCTGTCTGTCTGTCTATCTATCTATCTATCTATCTATCTATCTATCTATCTATCTATCTATCTATCTATCTATCCATCCATCCATCCATCCATCCATCCATCCATCCATCTCCATCTCTCCATTCCCCCATCTATCCAATTTACCTATCAATTTATCTGTCTATCATATATCTAGTATATCTATCATTTATCTGCATAGATATATCAAGTTGGCTGAATATATTGATATATAAATTGATTGTATTCCCTTTGAGTGGGGGTAACCACCTGAACAGCTCCAGTCCTCCTCTCTTCATCCCCTCCCCAAAATGGCGTCACTGTAGATCAGGGTTTTTCAACCGTGGCAAGTTTAAGATGGGTAGACTTCAACTCCCCAGCCTGGTTTTTTTCTCCCTAGTACCACTCTCTGAAGCGGAGAGATTGCAGAGGAAGGGATTATGAGAGAGTAAGCAGGCCACAGTGAGTATATACATCGGAAGGAATGCATTAGGGCCAAGGAATTCTGGGAGTTGAAGTCCACCTATCTTAAACTTGCTGTAACGCGGCTGAAGATTCTTTACTCCGGATTTCAACCGCTTCTCTGCTTCCGGACAAAATCCCAGCCTTGAAATTAGCAAACAGGAGAGAGGATGTGCCAATGCATCCCTCAGGTCCAAGCAAGGATCTGTTCACACAACCGAGTCGCAGAGTTTCAACTGATCATCTGGAAGTTTCCGCCGTGATCCAAGCCACATTCCCCCCAACTCTGTGGGGACGCGGTTTCTTTTAAACTGTGGGTTCAAAGCAGGCCAGACTCCAAAGCCACAGCTCAATCCTGGCTTGTTGGAATGGACCACAGTTTTAAAGAAAACCACCCTCCTTTGAAGCTGGCCGCAGAGGGCAAAATATGGCTGGCTTGGAGAAATTAATATTTCAGGTTTTCTTCAGCAACCCAAAGAAGGAGCAGCTTGTAAAGCTTCCTTGATTGTATGCCTACACACAGATAGCCCTCGACTTATGACAGAATTTATGTCGCTAAGCGAGACGGTCGTTAAGCGGGGCGCCCACTTTTGTGACTTTTCCTATTTGTTAGGTAAAGGACTGCCGTCGTTAAGTGAAACACATGGTCATTAAGCGAATCCAGCATCCTCCCTCATCTTCGCTTGTCGGACGCCCGCTACGACGGTCGTAAATGGCAATCATGTGATTCCCCCTCCAGGACGCAGCAATTGTCATAAATAAATGCCAGTCGCCAAGTCCCCAAATTTTGATCATGTGACCCTGATGGTTGTAAGTGTGAGGACTGACCACCAGTCACTTTTTTCCATCATCATTCTCACCGTTGCTAAATGAACGGTTGCAAGTCGAGGACCATCTCAGACCATCCTCGACTTAACGACCGTTCATTTAGCGACCGTTTGATGTTGACAACGGCAGGGGGAAAAAGTGACTTGTGAGTGTTTCTCACACTTACGACCGTTGCAGCCTCCCCGTGGTGGCCTGATCAAAATTCAGGCAACTGACTCTTACTTGCGACGGTCACAGTGACCTTCCGATGAGCCAACTCCATGGGGAAGCCGGATCCACTTTAGGACCGTGTGACTCTTTTAACAACTGCAGTGATTCACTTAACCACGCTGGCAAGAAGAGGGTCATAAAGTGGGGCAAAATTAGAGATTGCAGAGATCGCAGAGGAAGGGATTAGAAGAGAGTAAGCGGGCCACAATGGGTGGATGCCTATCGAAAGGAAATTTTGTGGTTGTAACTCGAGGACTGCCTATTTTGGGATTCCTCTCCCCATGTTTTCTGGGCAAAGCAGCACCGATAATGAGTCCGGGTGAAAATGTGGCGTGTTAGAGATGGAAGATTTGGGGATGTTCCAGGAGGCCCCGGCCTGATTGGCCACTCCTGGAGACGATCCAGCAGATCTCCTTCCAGAACAAAAAGTGGCTCGTGATGTTCTCGGTGTGATGTGGCCTGAAATGCTAGACTGGAACGTTTCGTCTAATGGGATGGTGATCTTTGGATTCTCCCCGTCACTCTCCTGCGGGGACACTGAAGCTGGGTGGACTTCAACGCCCAGAATTCCTCAGCCAGCCATGCCTGGTTTTGTTTTGTTTTTCCTCCTATCTCCTAGAGCGGAGAGATCGCAGAGGAAGGGATTAGAAGAGAGTAAGCGGGGCCACAATGGGTGGATACCTATCAAAAGGAATATGTTAGTGCCAGGGAATTCTAGGAGTTGAAGTCCACCCATCTTCAAGTGGCTCTACTGTGTAAGATGGGGGTCTTCAAACTTGGCCCTTTGATGATTTGTGGACTTCAACTCCCAGAATTCCTCAGCCAGGCACTCTGGCTGAGGAATTCTGGGAGTTGAAGTCCACAAGTCATCAAAAGGCCAAGTTTGAAGACCCCTGGTGTAAGACAACCCTGACTAAAACAAGGAAGCCCTTAGATGTCATCAGCAAAGGTCCATCTAATGAGAAGGAGAACTCCAAAGAGCAGGATGGAGAGATGGGGGGAGGTCACCCTTTGGCCAAACTTCTTAATCTGAGATTCTACTGAAGGACTTCTGTTGGGATCTTGGTTGGGAACTTTCGGAAGTCTCCTTGCCCCTGTGTTGGTCTAGCTTGCTCAACGTTGCTTGTGAAATTCAAGGAAGGACAATCAGGATGAAACCATAGAGAAGGCTAAAAACCATGAAGATGTGTCCCCAGGAGATGTTTCCAGAAGTGGGAATGCTAGGAAGATGTCCTTTTGGGACTCTTCTATTGTCTGTTGTCACAGGGGGGGCAGCTGAAGAGCCCCACTGATGATCTAACAGAGTTAGAAGTCAACTGGAACTAGATAGGACAGTGGTTCTCAACCTGTGGGTCGGGACCCCATTTGGGGTCGAACGACCATTTCACGGGGGTCGCCAAACAACGCAGTCCGCCATTTTTTTCCCCTTTTCCTTAGCTGTGCTACTCTCTTTTATTCTATTGGCTTTTGAAAGCCAATAGAAGAGACTCTCTTGAATAGAGTCTCATTCTATTGGCTTTCAAAAGCCAATAGGAATTGTCCAGGCTGTCGCTGCCCTGCTGAGCCCGCCAAAAGTCCCATTCTGCAAATGGTGCTGCACCAGTTGAGTAGTCCTCGACTTACGACCGGTTGAGTAGTCCTCGACTTAACGACCGTTTGGGGGTCAAGGGATTAAAAAGGTTGAGAACCACTGAAATAGGAGGTCCTCTACACAAGATGGAGCTTCCTTGCCTAAGTTCTCGAGGTGTTTCAGCTGCAGAAATCGGTTCCCAGTTTCTACGAGGAGAAGAGTAGAGAGTTGGAGTTGAATCAAGGGTTCTCCAAGGCGTGACTTTTGAAAATGTGCCGGCTTGGGAAGGCACAATGATTGTTTTTATGGTCTTGGCAAGAAATCTAATTTCCCACCTCCAGATCTTCTGGAGATTAGCTCTCAGTTGTTTCACTCCTGCTGGGAAACGCCTTGCAGTCTGCCGGATCACCAGCAGTACATCGAAAAGCTGTGATCCTTTCCAGATGTTTGGGGGCTGCTGGTTGCGAACCCGAAAGCTCCAGACACCATATGCCATGTGGGGGGGGGGTGCTTAGTTGGGGAGAGTCTGTACAATGTGAATGAGATAGGTCAGTGGTTCTCAACCTTTTTAGTGCCGCGACCCCCAACCGGTCGTAAGTCGAGGACTACTCAACCGGTCGTAAGTCGAGGACTACTCAACTTGTGCAGCACCGTTTGCAGAATGGGACTTTTGGTGGGCTCAGCAGGGCAGAGGCAGCCTGGACAATTCCTATTGGCTTTTGAAAGCCAATCGAATTAGACTCTATTCAAGAGAGTCTCTTCTATTGGCTTTCAAAAGCCAATAGAATAAAAGGGAGTAGCACAGCTAAGGAAAAGGGGGAAAAAATGGCAGACTGCGTTGTTTGGCGACCCCCGTGAAATGGTCGTTCGACCCCAAATGGGGTCCCGACCCACAGGTTGAGAACCACTGAGATAGGTAGATATTAGAACCATCCTTAAGAGAATAACAAATGGGAAGGGACCTTGGAGGTCTTCTAGTCCAACCCCCTGCTCAAACAGGAGACCCTATACTGTTGTGGGCAAACAGTTGTCCAATCTCTTCTTAAAAACCTTCAGTGATGGAGCACCCACAACTTCTGGTGGCCAGCTGTTCCACTGGTTAATTGTTCCCACTGTCAGGAAATTCCTCCTTAGTTCCAGGTTGCTTCTCTCCTTGATGTTTTTTTTTTTTTTTGTCTTGACTTCTGATGCTTTGAAGAATAGGTTGAGTCCTTTTTCTTTGGGGCAACCCCTGAGATATTGGAAGACTGCTGTCATGTCACCCCCTCGTCCTTCTTTTCATTAAACTAGACACCTCCAATTCTTGCAATTGTTGGGCATGGCTAGTTCAGTTCACTAGTAGAATTTGTCCCCCCCCCGAAGATGGTGATGGCTTACAGCAGTGGTTCTCAACCTTTCTAATGCCGCGACCCCATAATACAGTTCCCCATGTTGTGGTGACCCCCAACCACTTATACATCACCGGGTGCCAGGGGCGTGGCCAAAGAAAAGGGGGGAAAAATGGCAGACAGCCTTGTTTGGCGACCCCCGTGAAATGGTCGTTCGACCCCAAATGGGGTCCCGACCCACAGGTTGAGAACCACTGGCTTATAGCAAGGTTTACCAACCTCGGCGACTTTAAGATGGGTGGACTTCAACTCCCAGAATTCCCCAGCATGGTTTTTTTCCCTCCTAACGTCTAGAGCAGAGAGATTGCACAGGAAAGGATTACAAGAGAGTAAGCATGTCGCAATGGATATATATATCAAAAGGAATGCATTAGTGCCAGGGAATTCTGGGAGTTGAAGTCTTCCAACTTGCCGAGGTTGAAAAACACTGACCTAACCCATATTTGGTGCACGGGGAATTCTGGGAATAATCTTTTGAAACTGTACGTACAAGAACAGTTGGTAAGGATGTATTGAGAGAGGTGTGTGATTTGGTGGTGGTAGGAAACGTAGCAAGGCCAGCCCTTAAATAAAATTTGATTTAACCACAATTCAAATTACATTAAATTCATTGTGTACAATTAATACCATCGCTCACTCCCCCTCATCATTAATATGGTTGGGTAACAAATTTTGGGGGGGGGGGTTCTGAGAGGCAGATCAGCCATTTTTAGGGGTCCTACCCCCCCTCATGCCCGAGAGAAAATGGGCATTGCCAAGGTCACCCCTCCCCCCAAGTCTAGTGGGATGAAGGAAAACCTTGAACAGAGAACATAGAGCTGAAAGGGACCTTAGAGGTCTTCTAGCCCAACCCCGAGCTACTCAAGGCAGGAGACCTTAAGCAGCAGGGAGACAGTGCTACAAAAGTTCATTTTAAGTGCAAACGGCCATTGGAATTAGCTGGGCTATGCACATCTGGAGGAAAGGATGAACTGACTACCAGAAGAGAGAGATCAACTCCTAGAATGGCTCTCAAATGGAGCCACTCTAGGACTTTGGAGGTGCATCTTGTTTTACATTTTTGTTTTTTTTTATTGATGGAGCCTTGAAAGCTGGTAACTTTCTGTCCTGTTGATGTTGGCCTCAATTAAGCCATCACTGATCGCTGTGGGTGAACGTAGAACAGGCTGGCTGGGGAATTCTGGGGGTTGGAGGCCATACAAGGAAGGAAGGAAGGAAGGAAGGAAGGAAGGAAAGAAAGAAAGAAAGAAAGAAAGAAAGAAAGAAAGAAAGAAAGAAAGAAAGAAAGAAAGAAAGAAAGAAAGAAGAGGGGGAGAGAGGAAGGGAGGGAGGGAGAATAAAGACGAAAGGATGGGATGGAGAAAGGAAAGAAGAGAAGGAGGGAAGGAAGAAATATGGAGAGGGAGGGAGGGAAGGAGGAGGAAGGGAGAATGGAAGAAAAAGGATGGATGGATGGATGGGAAGGAGGAAGGAAGAAAGAGAAAGAAAGAGAAAGAAGGGGGAGAGAGGGAGGGAGAGTGGGAGGGAGAATGAAGAAAGGATGGGATGGAGGAAAGAGGGAAGGAAGAAATATGAAGAGGGAGAGGGAGGGAGGAAGAAGGAGGTACGGGAGAATGGAAGAAAAAGGATGAATGGATGGATGGGAAGAGGAAGGAAGGAAGAAAGAAAGAAAGAAAGAAAGAAAGAAAGAAAGAAAAGAAAGGGAGAGTGGGAGGGAGAATGAAGAAGAAAGGATGGGATGGAGGGAAGGAAGAAGGATGAAGAGGGAGAGGGAGGGAGGGAAGGAGGAGGAAGGGAGAATGGAAGAAAAAGGATGAATGGATGGATGGGAAGGAGGAAGGAAGAAAGAAAAAAAAGAAAGAGGAAGGGAGGGAGAGTGGGAGGGAGAATGAAGAAGAAAGGATGGAATGGAGGAAGGAAAGAAGAAGAGAAGGAGGAAAGGAAGAAGGATGAAGAGGGAGAGGGAAGGAGAGGGAGGGAGGGAGAACAGAAGAAAAAGAAAGGATGGATGGATGGATGGGAAGGAGGGAGGGAGGAAAGAAGGAAGCTTAGCCAGGCTCTGCCCTGAGACACGGGGGGGGGGGGGGGGGGGGGGGGCTGCTGGCCCAGCTGTGCAGACCCTTTCCTAGCCCCCCCTCCCCTCCTTCCCCTCAGGAAAGGAAGAGGAGGGGCCCGAGTGGAAACCGCTAATTAAGACCTCCGTGCGCCTAATTAACGCTCTCCCCTTGCACTGAATTAATTAGGCTCCGGGTTGCCATGGAAATGGGTGGAAATGGGATGTGACCTAGAAACAGAAGCAGGGGTTTCTGGAGGGGGGGTGTCATTTGATGGGTAGCTTTTCCCCCCCCCTCCCCTCCCCTCCCCAAGTGGAATTAGAAAGGGGTTGCAATCTGCCAGACCCCGGGAACCGCTTTCCGGAATCTGGGAAGGGCGAAGGTGGAAAGCAAAATCAAACATCTCCAGAAGATGCTGAGAAGTCTGCAGCCTTGGTTTAGTGGACCCTCCAGCCTTTCATGTCCCCCCACCCCCAGCAATGCCCATCTGGCCCAGGGCCACCAGCATATCTGCCTCCTTAACCCTGGCCTCTGGCTTTCCTGCCCTATTGGCCATCTTCCTCCTCCTCACCTCAAGTTAGGTTGCTCCCCAGAACCACCGGGTGGACATCCAGGTCCTCTGGACGCCTGAACGGTCCAGTTCGTGATCTCCTGTTTTCCTTCCGCTCTAGCCCTAGTCTCCTGCCGCCCCCAGCCTCTCCTCTCCTGGACCGACCACCCGGGCCTCTTCAAGTAGTCCTTGGGTCTTCTCAGCTGTGGCTTCTCCTCCGTGCTTCGTTGGGTTGAGGGTCCCTTGGGTGGTCTTTGAGCTGGGTGCTTCTCTTGCAGGCATTCCATGACCCAAAGTAGGTACCGTCATCAGCGCCGGTCAATTCTGCTTTCTTGGTTGGGCTCCTGGCTGCAACCCAACCGTGGTTACTTGAAGGCAGCCAGTGATGGGTAGGGCGCCCCCAATCCTGTGGCCTGGGGTTCTTCTGCTTTTAGGACCCCCCTCCTCCTTGCGATGGAGGCTTCCTGGGTGCAAAGACCGGAGGGACCACAGCAGGTGCTTGGGTCTTCAGAAGATCAGACTCAAGGGGTCCTTGAGTCTTCAGAAACCAAGATGGCCTCATGAGGGCCTTCCGACGTGGCGGCTGTAGGCATCTCCTAATCGGGATGGGGTCAACGGGTGGATTGCTACATCTTGGCTTCCTCTGCCTCATGCTGACTTCCTTTCTCGCCCCCACAGATATCCGAGACAGTGGGAAAAAACCCGTGATGCTTTTCATCCATGGCGGATCGTACATGGAAGGCACCGGAAACATGTTTGATGGCAGCGTGCTGGCCGCCTATGGAAATGTGATTGTTGTCACCCTCAACTACCGTCTCGGCGTGCTGGGTATGGGGGAGAGGGGTCCCAGGCTCTGTCCTCGGGATGGAGTGGGGGGGTTGACCCCAGAGGTCAGGAATTTGCCCAGAAGTCCATCCTTGGGGGGGGAGTCAAGCCCCTTTCTTTCCCCATAAATCAGGGGTCCCCAAACTTGGCAATTTTTACGACTGGTGGACTTCAACTCCCAGAATTCTCCAGCCAGCCATCTAGATCGGAGGGGGGGTCTCCAGACTTCGCAATTTTAAGACATGTGGACTTCAATTCCCAGAATTCCCCAGCCAGCAAACTGGGCCCCTTTCAACTTATATTTTGTACTTTAATTTTGTTTGGAATAAAATAAAAACACATTTTACAAAAAGACTGGTGGACTTCAATTCCCAGAATCCCCTAGCCAGCAAACTGGGCCCCTTTAAGGCGATGCTGCCTGAGGAATTCTGGGAGTTGAAGTCCACAAGTCTTAAAGGGGCGGGTCTAATTCAGCTGCTTCTTGGGTCAAGCGCCCACACAGGTGGAAACAGACCTGTCAGATCCCTTTTCTTTCCCATAAACCAAGGGTCTCCAAAGATGGCAACTTTAAGATTTTTGGACTACAGCTCCCAGAATTCCCCCGTCAGCGTGAAGAAATGTGGCTGGATTATCTTGATCACTTTTTTTGATTGGTTAATTCTTTTAATAGATGGTGGGAATGCGGTCGATGTAATATACCTTGATTTCAGCAAACGAAAATGAAACAACCCATGAGAAACTAAATTAATAAACAGGTTAAACGTGGACTAGATGGATGACGATTCTCTGGGAAACTGATATGCTAGCTTGGGAATTCTGGGAGTTGAAGTCCACCTGTCTTAAAAGTAGCCAAGGCGGAGAAACACAGACTTAGATTGTGGGATTTGAAGGATGGCTTTAAAAACTGTTGCTGTGGTGGCCCATTCCTAATTTGCAGTGTAATAGAACACTGTGCAACAAAACGCACAATCCTGATTTTCAATTGTTTTCCCACTGGTCCTCATTTGTGCAACAAAATCTCATTTTAATGTATACTGGTTAGTATACATATAAAGTGACAATAAAGTCATCCTATCCTATCCTATCCTATCCTATTTATTCTATTCTATTCTATTCTGTTCTGTTCTATTCTATTCTATTCTATTCTATTCTATTCTATTCTATTCTCCTATATTTATTCTATTCTATTCTATATTATATTTTCTATTCTGTAATTCTATTCTATTCTATATTCTATTTTATTTATTCTATTCTATTCTATTCTATAATATATTTTCTGTTCTGTAATTCTATTCTATTGTGTAATTCTATTCTATTCTTTCTATTCTATTCTATTCTATTCTATTCCTATTCTATTCTATTCTCCTATATTTATTCTATTCTATTCTATATTATATTTTCTATTCTGTAATTCTATTCTATTCTGTTCTGTTCTGTTCTATATTCATTCTATTCTGTTCTGTTCTATTCTATTCTCCTATATTTTATTCTATTCTATTCTATATTATATTTTCTATTCTGTAATTCTATTCTATTCTATTCTATATTTATTCTATTCTATTCTCCTATATTTATTCTATTCTATTCTATATTATATTTTCTATTCTGTAATTCTATTCTATTCTTTATTCATTCTATTCTATATTATATTTTCTATTCTGTAATTCTATTCTATTCTATATTCTATTCTATTCTATTCTATTCTATTTGCCACTGTACACACACACACACACACACACACACACACACACACACACACACACACACACAAACCAGAATGGCACATTGTTAAAAATGTTGCATTTGCAGCCCTTCGCTCTGGACGGTGGGCCCTGTAGTACAGCAAGCAGTTGTGCAGCTACGAAGGGCGGAGGATCCCTGATTTTTGAGGCTGGTGATGCCAGCTGGGCCTTAAAACCAGCCGCGGACACCGCATCGGCACGGGGCATGGCTCCGCTCCTCCTCCCTTCTCCTTTTCTCTCCCCCCCCTCTGGGTGTGAAATTTACCCAGGCAACAGCAGAAATTAATATTTCATTTAAAAAGTGTTGAATAATTAATGGCCGGGCCTCGTTATCTCCAGCAAAAGAGCCCCGGGACGAAGATGGGTCTTAAGCTGGTGCAAATGTTTAGCCCAGGCAAAAAAGAGAAGAGAAGATATAAAAAGATGCTTTCCGATCGATCGCGTGCTTCGGCTTCTTTTTTTGTTTAAAATAGACGCAAAGCCATTTCCGTGGCTGGAATTACTAGGCTGGGCTGCCTGATCGAAGCGCACGGGTGCAAAAGTGGAATCAGGCCTTTGAGAAATCAGAAGGGTCGAGAAAAATCAAGAAAAAGTTCGTGGGAAAAAATATCTGGGCTTTGGTTTTGATAAATCAGGAGTCTCCAACCCTCGCCACGTTGTGGACTTCAACTCCCAGAATCCCCCAGCCAGCTACGACAATTAAACGGGAAATAGATATGCTGGCTGTGGAATTCTGGGCATTGAAGTCCACAAGTCTTAACACGGTGAAGGTGCTCTAAGTCAATGTTGAGATGTTGAGACTCTAGAAAGAGTACAGAGAAGAGCAACAAAGATGATTGGGGACTGGAGGCTAAAACATATAAGGAACGGTTGCTAGAATTGGGTATGTCTAGTTTAACGAAGAGAAGGACAAGGGGGGACATGATAGCAGTGTTCCAATATCTCAGGGGCTGCCATAAAGAAGAGGGAGTCAAGCTATTCTCCAAAGCACCTGAAGGCAGGACAAGAAGCAACTGGTGGAAACTAATCAAGGAGAGAAGCAACCTAGAACTAAGGAGAAACTTCCTGACAGTGAGAACAATTAATCAGTGGAACAGCTTGCCTCCAGAAGCAGTAAATGCTCCAACACTGGAAGTTTTTAAGAAGAGACTGGACAGCCACTTGTCCGAAATGGTGTAGGGTTTCCTGCCCGAGCAGGGGGTTGGACTAGATGACCTCCAAGGTCCCTTCCAACTTTACTATTATTATTATTATAGTGTTTCTCAACCATGGCTCCTTTAAGACGGGGAGGGGACTTCAACTCCCAGAATTCCCCAGCCAGCATATCACTTTGTCGCGGAATTGTCATGCCATCTAGCCCACCTTTAACTCTTTTATTAATTTAGCTTACCATGGGTTTATTTTTTCACATTGCTGAAATCAAGGTATATTACGTCGACCACATTCCCACCATCGGTTAAAAAAATGGCCAGTCAAAAAAATGTGATGTAGATAGTGGAGCAGCTGAGATGATCCAAGGCCTGGAGACTAAAACCTACGAAGAACGACTGTGGGACTTGGGTTTGGCTAGTCTAAAGAAAAGAAGAAATAGGGGAGACAGGATAGCAGTGTTCCGATATTTGAGGGGCTACCACCAAAAAGAGGGGGTCACGTTATTCTCCAAAGCACCAGAGGGAAGAACGAGAAACAATGGTTGGAAACTGATCAGAGAGAGAAACAACCTGGAATTAAGGAGAAACTTCCTGACAGGGAGGACAATTAACCAGTGGAACAGCTTGCCACCAGATTTCGTGGGCGCTCCATCACTGGATATTTTTAAAAAGAGACTAGACATTATTCTATTCTATTCTATTCTATTCTATTCTATTCTATTCTATTCTATTCTATTCTATTCTATTCTATTCTATTTCTTATTCTATTCTATTCTATTTCTTATTCTATTCTATTTCTTATTCTACTCTATCCTATCCTATCCTATTCTGTATTTCTATTCTATTCTATTTCTTATTCTACTCTATCCTATCCTATCCTATTTCTTATTCTACTCTATTCTATCCTATCTTATTCTATTCTATTCTGTATTTCTATTCTATTCTATTCTGTATTTCTATTCTATTCTATTCTGTATTTCTATTCTATTCTATTCCATTCCATTCCATTCCATTCCATTCCATATATTCTATTTTATTCTATTCATTATTCTATTCTATTTATTCCTGTTCTATTCTATTCTATTCTATTCTACTCTACTCTACTCTATTCCTTATTCTATTCTATTCTATTCTATTCTATTCTATTCTATTCTATTCTATTCTATTCTATTCTATTCTATTCTATTCTATTCTATTCCTTATTTCTATTCTATTCCTTATTTCTATTCTATTCCTTATTTCTATTCTATTCCTTATTTTTTTCTATTCTGTTCCTTATTTCTATTCCATCCCATATTCTGTTCTATTCCATTCCATTCCATGTATTCTATTTTATTCTATTCATTATTCTATTCTATTTATTCCTGTTCTATTCTATTCCATTCCATTCCATTCCAGCTGGTTGGGGAATCCTGGGAGTTGAAGTCCACTCGACTTTAAAGTAGCCAGGCTTAAAAATCACTGCCACAAACCCAGAGGAAGATGGACCCATATGAACAGATGCTCTGGCTGGGGGTGGTCACCTACCACCACGGTTCTCGTTCCCTGTGTCTGATTCTTTCCCTTTCTCCTCTTAACGGCAGGCTTCATGAGCACCGGCGACCAGTCGGGCAAGGGGAACTATGGTCTCTTGGACCAGATTCAAGCCTTGAGGTGGCTGAACGAGAACATCGGTCATTTTGGGGGGGATCCGGAGCGCATCACCATCTTCGGCTCTGGAGCCGGGGCCTCCTGCGTCAACCTGCTCATCCTGTCTCACCACTCGGAAGGTAATTCTGCGTCCGCCGGGGATTATGGTTACAGTAGTGGTGGTGATATTGTCCTGGTCGTGGTGTCAGGGGCGAAAAAAATCGGGAACCAAAGGCGTCCTCGACTTACGACCACAATCTGAGTCCAGAATTTCCCTTGCTAAGCCAGAGGGCTGCGAAGTGAGTTTTTGCCCTGATTTATGGTTGTTAGGTGAATCTGGTGCCAAAGGGCTCGCGTGACCCCAGGACGCAGCGAAGGTCATGAATAGGAGTCAGTCGCCCAGAGTGTGAATCTTACTTATGTGATTGTGGGATGGTGCAGCGGGTCGTAAGTGTGAAACACCTTCGTAAGTCACTTTTTTCAGTGGCATTGTAACTTCAAACGGTCACTAAATGAACTATTGTAAATAGAATAGAATAGAATAAGAAATAAAATAAGAAATAGAATAGAGTAGAATAATAAAATACAGAATAGAATATAGAATAGAATAGAATAGAAAATTAGAATAGTATAGAATAGGAATAGAATAGAATAGAATAGAATAGAATAGAATAGAATAGAATAGAATAGAATAGAATAGAATAGAATAGAATAGAATAGAATAATAATAATAAAGTTGGAAGGGGCCTTGCAGGTCATCTAGTCCAACCCCCTGCTCAGGCAGGAAACCCTATACCATTTCAGACAAAAGGCTGTCCAGTCTCTTCTTAAAAACTTCCAGTGTTGGAGCATTCACCGCTTCTGGAGGCAGGTTGTTCCACTGGTTAATTGTTCTAACTGTCAGGAAGTTAGAATAGAATAGAATAGGGAATAGAGAATAGAATAGAATAGAATAGAATGGAATTACAGAATAGAAAATATAATATAGAATAGAATAGAATGGAATTACAGAATAGAAAATATAATATAGACTAGAATTACAGAATAGAAAATATAATATAGAATAGAATAGAATAGAATAGAATAGAATAGAATAGAATAGAATAGAAGCTGGAAGGGACCTTGGAGGTCTTCTAGTCCAGCCCCCTGCTCAAGCAGGAGAACCTATACCGTCTCAGACAGGTGAATGTCTCTAGTCTCTTCTTAAAAACCTCCAGGGACGGAGCAGAAGTTTATTCCATGCTACCTCTAAAGAAAATTCCGATTTAACGAAAGTCAAGGCAAACGGGTGGCAGATAAACAGTTAACAGAATTCAAGGAGGCTGGACAGGTTTCTTGCGGGTGACGATGACCAGTTTTTTCACGGGTGGACTTCAACTCCCAGAATTCCCAGGACAGCATATCAGTTTCCTGTTTCATTGTCCTGTCATCTAGCCCAAGAGTCCCCAACCTACGTCCCACAACCGGTCCCTGGCCTGTGCGCAACCGGGCCATTTGACTGGCTGGCTGGAGTGTGCGGGCACTCAGGGCCTCACTTGCGTGAGCATCGTGGGAACTTGTGGCCCCAGTCATGTGAGCGCTGTGAGCGCTCAGGGTCTCACTCGCATGAGCGTCGCAAGTGCTCACGCCTTGTGCAAGTGTTGCGGGCGCTTGCGGCCCCACATACAGGTGTCGCGGTCGCTGGGAGCCTCACTCGTGCAAGCCTCGTGGGTGCTTCCAGCCCTACTCGTGTGAGCAATGGGTGCTCCTGTATGCATATGCGTGCGCGCACACACTTGCGCTCCCACAAAACCATCCCCTCTTTCCCCCTCCCTCCCTTCCGGGCTGTCAACCCGAAAAGGTTGGGGAACTCTGATCTAGCCCACCTTTAACCTTACCCAACTAGCTAACAACATCACTGCTACAAGAGCTGTGGTGCCGCCGTGATTAGAATGCAGTATTGCAGGCTAACTCTGCATTCCACTGCTAGAAGTTCGATGCTGACCGGCTCAAGGTTGACTCAGCCTTCCATCCTTCCGAGGTCGGTAAAACGAGGACCCAAATTGTCGGGGGGCAATATACCAACTCTGTAAACCGCTTAGACCTGTAAAGCACTATGAAGCGGTATATAAATCTAAGTGCAATTGCTATTGCTATTCTATGTTCTGACAACCGTTGTCCATTCACTAGGTTGCTGACCCCTCTTCTCCTTCCCCACCCCTAGGTTTATTCCAGAAAGCCATCGCTCAGAGTGGCACTGCCATCTCCAGTTGGTCCGTCAACTATCAGCCGCTCAAGTACACCCGGATGTTGGCCTCCAAAGTTGGCTGCGACCACATGGACACCAGCAGTACCGTGGAATGTCTACGGCGCAAGCCTTACCGGGAGCTGGTGGACCAGGACATCCAGCCGGCGCGCTACCACATTGCTTTCGGCCCCGTGGTGGACGGCGATGTGGTCCCCGACGATCCGGAGATCTTGATGCAGCAAGGCGAGTTCCTCAACTATGACATCCTCATCGGTGTCAACCAGGGAGAGGGCTTGAAGTTCGTGGAGGATTCCATGGAGAACGAAGACGGCATCTCAGCCAGCTACTTCGACTTCACCATCTCCAACTTTGTGGATAACCTTTACGGCTACCCAGAAGGGAAAGATATCTTACGGGAGACCATCAAGTTCATGTACACCGACTGGGCGGATCGAGACAACGGCGAGATGCGTCGGAAAACTCTTCTGGCCCTCTTCACGGACCACCAGTGGGTCGCGCCAGCCGTGGCCACTGCTAAGCTCCACGCCGAGTATCAGTCGCCTGTCTACTTCTACACATTTTACCATCACTGCCAGACGGATACTCGTCCCGAGTGGGCGGACGCGGCCCACGGGGACGAGATCCCCTACGTCTTCGGCGTCCCCATGATTGGGGCCACGGACCTCTTTCCTTGCAACTTTTCCAAGAACGACGTCATGCTGAGCGCCGTGGTCATGACCTACTGGACCAATTTTGCCAAGACAGGGTGAGATTCGTAATGGTGATGTGGATGGAGGACGATAAATCTGTGGTTGTACCAGTCGTAATAGGAGCGCTTGGAGCAATACCCAAAGGGTGGCCTAGAACAGAGGTCCCCAATCTTTCTAGGGTAGCAGCCCGGAGGGAAAGGAAGCGGGAGGCAGGGGGCTGTGTGCGTGCAATGCAAACGGAGGCGGTGCGAGTGCGTGCAAGATGCTGGGGGTGGAGCTACTGCCCACGCAACACTGGGAGCGGGCCTAGCGTCTGCACAAAGCTGAGCGCGGCATGAGCTCCTGCACAAAGCTGGGGCAGTGTGAGCGCCCATCCGACACTGGGAGCGGGCCTAGCGCCTGCGAAGCTGGGGGTGGGCCTAGCGTCCTTGTGACATTGGGGTGGGACTAGCCATCATGTGATGCTGGGAGCGGGGATAGCGAAACTAGGTGGCAGGAGCGACCGTGTGACACTGGAAGTGGACCTATCGCCTGCACGACGCTTGGGACGGATTAGTGCCTGCGTGACACTCAGGGTGGGGCTAATGCAAGGCAGGGTGCACGCACCCTGGCCAGCCATTCACACGGCCGGTGGTCAAGAAGCCTGGTACTGGGCTGCAGCCCACAGATTGGGGACCCCTAGCCTAGAGGCATGGAAATGTTGAACTTATCAGACCTGAATATTTGGACTGTTAAGCTTTTACCAGGCCCCAACGATGAATTGAAATGAAGGTTAAATCTTAAGTAATGACAATAACATCATAAAGTCAGAAGGGCGAGCGAAGAGTCGTTTAGGTAGCCAGCATCTAGATTCAAAAGATACAAGCAGTCCTTGACTTACAACATTTCATTCAGTGACCGGTCAAAGTTACAGTGGCACTGAAAAAAGCGACCCAGTGTTCCGACTTACGACCGTTGCAGCCTCCCCATGGTCAGGTGATCCAAATTCAAACACTTGGCTCATATTTACGGCGGTCGCAGCGTCCCTGAAATCACGCCATCCCGTTTTGCGACCTTCCAACAAGCCAAGTCCACGGGGAAGCCGGATTCACTTAACAACCGGGCCACTGGCTTAACGACTGCAGTGGTTCGCTTAGCAACTGTTGTAAAATGGGGCCAAATTCACTTAACAGCCGTGTCACTTAGCCGCAGAAATGTTGGGCTGAGTTGTATCTGCAGAGCAGTGTTTCCCAAACTTGACAATTTTAAGGCATGTGGACTTCAACTCCCAGAATTCCACAGCCAGCGTTGCTGGCTGTGGAATTCTGGGAGTTGAAGTCCTCATGCCTTAAAATTGTCAAGTTTGGGAAACACTGCTGTAGAGGTTTGATAACGTACGTGCATGAGATGGGTGTTCTGCCAGTCAGAAGAAGGGATGGGAGAAAGACGGAGAATATTCTATTTCTTTGAAGGCTTGGAAGGAAGTTGGTTAGAAGGGTGGACCTCTGGTTTGAGGGCCAGCAGAGGTCCATAAGATTTGGTGTCCTGGGGAGCAGAAAGGGGTATCTCCACCCCATATGAACTGGAGCTGCAGAGAAGGAATCCTCTGGAATGCCTGGTGTGGCGGAAGGGATGGAGGTCATGGCTGACATTAAGCCAAGATCGAGATCCTGGTCAGTCCTAGTAGGATCCGAGCCAAGGAGAGTTAGTGATCCAAGTCAACAACCTGGGAGGACTCCTTGCCAATAAAAGAGAATATTTGTATCTCAGGGTGGAAATGGGGGTCCTTGGTGGTCCCTGAGCTGGGTGGTTTTCTTGCAGACGTTTCATCACCCATCTAGGCAACATCATCAGTGTTAGAAGAGAGTGATGTTTGTGGAGAGGAGGAGGACGAGGACGACGACGACGACGATTGAGGGATCCTTGGTGCTCTCTTAGCTTGATAGTTTCCTTGCAGATGTTTCATGACCCAACTATGTAACATGATCAGTGCTAGAAGAGAGTAATGTTTGTGAAGAGGAGGAGGAGGAGGCTGTGGGGTTTTTGGTGGCCTTCTGAGCTTGGTGATTTTCTTGCAGACATTTTATCACCCATCTAGGCAACATCATCAGAAGAGAGTGATGTTTGTGGAGAGGAGGAGAAGGGGGGGGAGGAGGACGACTGAGGGTCCTTGGTGGTCTCTAAGCTTGGTGGTTTTCTTGCAGACATTTCATTACACAAGTAGGTAACATCATCAGTGCTAGAAAGTGCAACCCCCTTCTAGCACTGATGATGTTACCTGGTCAGGTCACGAAACGTCTACAGCAGTGTTTCTCAACCTTCACAATTTTAAGGCATGTGGACTTCAACTCCCAGAATTCCACAGCCAGCAATGCTGGCTGTGGAATTCTGGGAGTTGAAGTCCACATACCTTAAAATTGTCAAGGTTGAGAAACACTGGTCTACAGGAAAACAACCAAGTCAAGATATATTAACTTTCCCGCATTCCCACCATCTATTAAGAAAGTTACCCAATCAAAAAAAATGTGACAAATGTAGTCCAATCGCATTTCTTGTCCTACCCAGGTAAATTCTGGTAAGCTCTTCCTGACTAGAGAATTCTGGGAGTTGAAGTCCAGAGGACTTAAAGCGGGCATATTTGGAGACCCCGATTTAAAGAAATAATTGGTTGAGCATTGGCAACCTCCAGAAAGAAAAGCAAAATTCCTGACCCCCCCTCTAATTTCAAGGCAATGCCCACCTCCAAGCTTATACTGCCCCCCCCCAAAACAGGGCAGCCATCCTAGTTTTGGGGGGGGGACCCAGAAGCTGTGACATATCTGCATGGAGGCTGGCAGAAGAAATGTGGTTTATTTGCCCCCTGCCCTTCTCCTAGTGCCAGCTTTCCCTCAGCCCACCAGGTATCCTCAACCCCAGCTCCCATCATCCTCAGCCAGCGGAGACCAAGGCTCAAATCAGAACTATTGAGATGAGCCCAGAGATGTATTTATGCACTCTGCGTCATGTGTGAACAGGTATCCCAGAACAGAGATGGGCAGCTTATAGGTTGCGTTGGGATACAGACGCTGGATCTCTCCTGGGTCTTAGGACACAGTGTGAAAACTGGCATTTTGGAAGACTTTTCGTTGGCAAACAAAACAGGAGCATTGATGTCACAAGGTCTAATTTAGTGTTTCTCCAATGTGGCCGCTTTTAAGATAAGTGGACCGAAGTCCATAAACAGCTTCTGGACATTTTTTGGCTCTTTAACATTCGTCTTTTCCCCATCAGAAAGATACCCTTCCCAGCTACACGTTCCACAAACTGTGTCTACTTCCCAGAATCCCTCAACATGTCAGAAAATTAGCCACGTCTGTGTTTGGTGGACAGTGCCACGGTTTGCAGGCCTGAGACAAGAGTCCTAGGATCAGACATAGGGATGGGAGTCTTCCGTGAGGTTTGCGCGATCCAGGGTAGCTATCTCTGGTGGCTCAGCCGCTTTTAATAACAGAATAACCAGAGTTGGAAGGGATCTCGCGGGGGTCTTCTAGTCCAGAGGTCCCCAACGTTTGGGGCACCAGGGACCGGTTCCATGGAAAGAGGTTTTCCCGCAGACTGGAGGGTCCGTGGTTTTGTGTGCTGCCTGCATCCCGCAGATGGGGCTTGGCTTGTTTGCGCGGACCAATTGTTGACATGCCGTGGCCTGGTACCGGTCCACGGACCAGAGGTTGGGGACCCCTGCAGTAGGGGCTCCCCTCAGAACAGAGATGCGACCTGCTTTGGGGGCACAAAAGATAACAGGGTAGGAAGGATTGGTCAGTCAGGATTCCTCAGCACCCATGGATCTTATAGGGATCCGTAAAAGACCTGGCGCAGGTGGGGCTGAGAGCACAATCTGGAGATTGAGAGCATGTGAGGAGCACAAGCAGAGAACGGTTGCCCAGGGGAACACAGCCAGCCACAAAGATTCGGCTTCAGAGGTCCCCAACCTTTTGGGCACCAGGGACCGCTTCCGTGGAGAGAGGTTTTCCCGCAGACTGGAGGGTGCGTAGTTTTGTGTGCTGCCTGCATCCCAAGGATGGGGATGTGCTTGTTTGCATGGACCGGTTGCTGGCATGCCGCAGCCCAGTACCGGTCCACAGATCGGGGGGTTGGGGTCCCCTGTTCTAGTCCAACCCCCTGCTCAAGCAGGAAACACTACACCAGCGGTTCTCCACCTGTGGGTCAGGACCCCATTTGGGGTCGAACGACTATTTCACAGGGGTCGCCAAACAACGCAGTCCGCCATTTTTCCCCCTTTTCCTTAGCTGTGCTACTCCCTTTTATTCTATTGGCTTTTGAAAGCCAATAGAAGAGACTCTCTTGAATAGAGTCTAATTCTATTGGCTTTTAAAAGCCAATAGGAATTGTCCAGGCTGTCTCTGCCCTGCTGAGCCCGCCAAAAGTCCCATTCTGCAAACGGGGCTGCACCAGTTGAGTAGTCCTCGACTTACGACTGGTTGAGTAGTCCTCGACTTACAACCGGTTGGGGGTCGCGGCATTAAAAAAGTTGAGAACCACTGCAGTACACCCTTCTGGACAAATAGCTGTCCAGCTTCTTAAAAACCTCGCCTTCTGGAGGCAAGGAGTTCCACCGGTTAATTGTTCTGACTGTCAGGAAATTCCTCCTCAGTTCCAGGTTGCTTCTCTCCTTGATTAGTTTCCGTCCGTTGCTTCTTGTCCTGCCTTCAGGCGCTTTGGAGAATAGGTGGACACCCCCCACTTCTTTATGGCAGCCTTCAAATATTGGAAGACTGCTATCATGCCCCCCCCCAATCCTTCTCTTTGTTAGACTAACCCAGTGGTTCTCAACCTTTTTAATGCCGCGACCCCCAACCGGTCGTAAGTCGAGGACTACTCCACCGGTTGTAAGTCGAGGACTACTCAACTGGTGCAGCACCGTTTGCAGAATGGGACTTTTGGCGGGCTCAGCAGGGCAGAGACAGCCTGGACAATCCCTATTGGCTTTGGAAAGCCAATAGAATTAGACTTTATTCAAGAGAGTCTATTCTATTAGCTTTCAAAAGCCAATAGAATAAAAGGGAGTAGCACAGCTAAGGAAAAGGGGAAAAAATGGCGGACTGCATTGTTTGGCGACCCCCGTGAAATGGTCGTTCGACCCCAAATGGGGTCCCGACCCACAGGTGGAGAACCACTGGACTAACAGAATAGCAGAATTGGGAGGGATCTTGGAGGTCTTCTAGTCCAGCCCCCTGCTCAAGCAGGAGACCTTGTACCATTCCAGACAGTCTCGTCTTAAAAGCCTCCAGTGATGGAGCACCCACAACCTCTGGAGGCAAGGTGTTCCACTGGTTAATTGTCCTCACTGTTAGGAAGTTTCTCCATAGTTCTGTGTTGCTTCTCTCCTTGATTAGTTTCCACCCATTGCTTTCTTTCTCCCCCTCCCCACAGGGACCCCAACCAGCCTGTGCCGCAGGACACCAAGTTCATCCACACGAAGCCCAACCGCTTCGAGGAGGTGGTGTGGACCAAATTCAACACCAAGGACAAGCAGTACCTGCACATCGGCCTGAAGCCCCGCGTGCGGGACAACTACCGTGCCAACAAGGTGGCTTTCTGGCTGGAACTGGTGCCCCACCTCCACAACCTCCACGAGCCCCCCTACACCTCCACCACCACCCGGGTGCCCCCCTACGTCACCCGCTGGCCCAGCACTCGGGTGGGGCCAAGCACAACGCGCCAGCCCATCGCCACCCTTCCTCCGGACGAAGACGACGTCGCCCGTCCGCCGCGGTACGTGCCGTTCCCGGGAGACTCGCGGGACTACTCCACCGAGCTCAGCGTGACGGTGGCGGTGGGCGCCTCCCTGCTCTTCCTGAACATCCTGGCCTTTGCTGCCCTGTACTATAAGCGGGACAGGCGCCACGAGCTGCGGAGCGGGCGGCGGCTCAGCCCTCAGCGCAGCGCGGCCAACGACCTGGTGCACAGCGGCCATGAGGAAGAGATTATGTCGCTGCAGATCAAACATTTGGAGCACGACGCGCACGATCTGGAGCCCTTACGACCGCATGAAATCCTACGCCCCGCCTGCCCTCCCGACTACACCCTGGCACTTCGCCGGGCACCAGACGATGTGCCCCTGATGACCCCGAACACCATTACCATGATCCCCAGCACCATTACGGGTATGCAAGCCTTGCACCCTTTCAACACCTTCCCCACTGGACACAACAACACCCTCCCTCACCCTCACTCCACCACCCGTGTATAGTTGTCCTCGGTGCCCAAAGCCCCCTCCCTTGGTGGGAGGGGGGAGTCTCTTGCCAAGCTGCCCCTAGGGGGAGGCCCTCTTCCTGCCCCGTGGCTCGTACAAGCCTTTTATATCACACTGTGGGGGGAACGGCAACAGAGGGTGGGGTCGGCAGCCCCTTCGCCCAGATCCGGTGGCGCTTCGGTGCGTCCACCATCCTCCTAGATGTGGCACGGTAACAGAAGCCCATCCTGCGTGGGCAGCTGCCATCCTTCCAAGGAGTCACGGCGTGGAGTTGGGGGGGGGGAGAACGGCGTCCTTCCACTCGCGTGTAGAGAAATGTCGGGAAAGTGGTCGTGCATTTGGAGGCTATTTGGGGGCTCAGGTCGCTGGGGAGTCCAAGAGACAGAGAATAAAGGGGGGGTTGGAGAGGGCCTCCCCCCTTCAGAATCAGGGAAATGCCCCAGTTAGGCTTTGCGAGGTGTTTCAGGAGTTGGACAAGCCAGGTTTAAACGTGGTTATTGAAGTGTGGAAGGAAGGAAGGAGGGAGGGAGGGAAGGAAGGAAGGAAGGAAGGAAGGAAGGAAGGAAGGAAGGAAGGAAGGATGGATGGATGGATGGATGGATGGATGGATGGATGGATGGATGGATGGACCTGCCCACATTTCTATGGCCATCTTCACCCTCTCCTTGATCCACACATTCAGCACCAGATCCCCCCAGAGAGCACCGGTTGCTCTCCTCCATCCTGCTAGGTGGATCAGCCAAAGTTTCTGGAGAGTTTAGATCAGGGGCGCCCACCCTTTGTGGCTTTGCAGACTTTGCGGAGGGGGGAGGATGGGGGGAGGGAAATGGTTCCGTGCCAATGGCAGGCGCTCGCACAGATGGAGCGTCACGAGTGCTCAAGAGCGCCTGCCACTTGCGCAAATGGAGCTGTGCGCGCGAGGCACCCACGGCTGCCGCTTGCGTGGCCCGCTTCCAGACGGGCCGTGGCCCAGTACGGGGTCGCGGTCCTGGGTTGGGGGACCCCGGTTTAGAGCGTCAAGGGCAGGACCGGGCCCTTGGTCATCGGTGTTCTCAATGGGTTGGTTTTTTTTTGTGTGTGTGTGTGTCTTTCTCCACGACAGTCCTGGGTAGGGAATATCTGGGTTAGGCCATCTGGGAACAGATGCTCTGCCTTCCATCTGACGTGGGGTGGAGGGCCCCGGGACGAGGGGGCCACGGGTGGGCGTCCCACCGACCGGGAAAGCAAAGTGGATCTGGCTCCTTCCTTCTGGAGCGGAGGGTCCCCCCGTTTGAAGAGGGAATTCTGTCTCTTTCTCACGTCCAGAAAAAGACCCTTCTCGGCCGACCCCAGCAGCCTTGGCCCACCGGTCTCCAGGGTCCAAGAAGAGAAGGTCCCTCCCCCTCGACCTCTTACTGGACAACTGAACCACCACTTCCTTTCTGCACAGGAAGAAGTAGGGGAGGGCTTTGGGTGCTGGGTGTATCCTTGTCTGTTCCTTCCCTCTCCTTCCTCCCTCCCTCCCTCTCTCCCTCCCTCTTTCTTTGTTCCTTCCTTCCTCCCCTCTTTTTTTCTTTCTTTTTCTCTCCTTCCTCCTTCCTTCCTTTTCCCTCCCTTTCTTTGTTCCTCCCTCCCTCTTTCTTTGTTCCTTCCTTCCTCCCCTCTTTTTTTTTTCTTTCTTTCTTTCTTTCTTTCTTTCTTTCTTTCTTTCTTTCTTTCTTTCTTTCTTTCTTTCTTTCTTTTTCTCCTTCCTCCTTCCTTTTCCCTCCCTCCCTCCCTTTGTTCCTTCCTTCCCCCCTCTTTCTTTCTTTCTTTCTTTCTTTCTTTCTTTTTCTTTCTTCTCTCTCTTTCCCTTCCTTCCTTCCTTTCTTCCTTTCCTTTCTTTTCTTTCTTTCTCTTTCCTTCCTCCCTCCTTCCTTTTCCCTCCCTCCCTCCCTTTCTTTGTTCCTTCCTTCCCCCTCCCTCTTTCTTTCTTTCTTTCTTTCTTTCTTTCTTTCTTTCTTTCTTTCTTTCTTTCTTCTCTTTCCCTTCCTTCCTTCCTTTTCTTTCTTCTCTCTCTTTCCCTTCCTTCCTTCCTTTCTTTTTCCTCTTTTCTTTCTTTCTTTCTTTCTTTCTTTCTTTCTTTCTTTCTTTTTCTTTCTTTCTTTCTTTCTTCTTTCCCTTCCTTCTTTCCTTTCTTTCTTTTCTTTCTTCTCTCTTTCCCTTCCTTCCTTCCTTCCTTTCTTTTTTCTTTCCTTTCTTTTCTTTCTTTCTTTCTTTCTTTCTTTTCTTTCTTCTCGCTCTCTCTTTTCCTTCCTTCCTTTCTTTCTTTTTCTTTTCTTCTCTCTACCCTTTTCTCCTTCCTTCCTTCCTTCCTTCCCTCCCACTCTCCCATCCTCAGAATCCTTCCTGCAGCACACAAGAATTTCCTGGGCTGATCCATTGATCTGGGAGGAGGGGGGGCCTGAGTCCCAAACTATTGGGGTGGGGGGTTGGAAGAACCCTAGGGGGAGGCTGGAGGCCTGGAGAAAGCCTGGCATGGGTTCTCCCACCTGTCCTGGCTGGGGGTAGCCGGCGGCTGCCGAGAGGGTCTGGTGGGGCAGCCTGCCACTACCCGTCCAGCCCCACAGGGCAGGACCCCTTGAAGCCCAGCCTACCCTGCTGGGTGGGTCCTTTCCAGCTGTTCCTTCAGCCCCGGGCGCCTCCTGCCGCCCTCCGCTTTGCCCCGTTTCCACCCAGCGTCTTTCTCCTTCCTTCCCTCTGCTCTGGACGGGCACCGCAGCTGGCCCGCTATCCCTTTCAGGACTCTTGAACAAGTTGCAACGACACTGTGGTTAAATCGGCACTGCAGACCCGGAGGCGGGGGTCCCTATTTGCAGGGGTCCCTGTTTCTTCTGGCCCCCTCCCCTCCCGCTGGCCCTCGGCTGCCAGGTCGGTCTTCTCACCCAGCCCATCTGCTTGTGCCCCCCCCTCCCCGGGGTCCTTCCTTCATTCCTGTTGGCTTTGCGCTCTTTCACGCAGCTGGGCTCGCTTCCTTGAGTCGCCTGCTTTTTTTGCCACGATTTGCTCCTCCCTTCTGGCGGGGTGGGGGCAAAAGGGCCCCGTAAATTGTTGACGGGGAGGGGGGAACGATGGTGGGGCGCACCCCCCCACACCTGTCTGGAGCTCTTCCGTCTTACAAAGCCCCCTCCCCCCTTGCAAAGAACCCCCGTGTCTTCTCCAGCACCTACTCGTTTACCGACCGCTCCAAGTTATGACGGCACTGAAAAAAGGGACTTAGGACCACTTTTCACGCTTAATGGCCGTCGCAGCCTCCCCCGTGGTCACGGGATCAAAATTCAGACGCTGGGCAACTGACTCGTATTTATGACGGTCGCAGCGTCCCAGGGTAGGGGGGGTCACGCGATCCACTTTTGCGGCCTCGTGACAGGCAGAGTCGATGGGGGAAGCCAGAGTCACTTCTTAAGTGTTACTCACTTAAGAAACTGCAGCGATTCGCTCAACAACGGTCGCAAAAAGGTCGTAAAACGGGGCAGGAATCACTTCGCAACCCTCTCGCTTAGCGGCGGGAATTTGGGGGCTCAATTCCGGTCGTACGTATTCTTCCTTTCTGTGGAATTTATAGGCAGCCCTCGACCCCAACGGAGCCCCCCAATTTTCCATCATTGTGAGATCTTTCTTCAATCCGCTTTGCCCCATTTTACGACCATCCTTCCCACCGTTGTTAAGTGAATCCGTGTGGTTGTTAAGGGAGGAACAAGGTCGTTAAGCGAATTCCGGCTTCCCCCCTTAACTTTGCCGGTCAGACGGTCGTCCGGGACACTGTGACCGTCATAAAATGAGTCGGTTGCCAAGTGCCTGGATTTGGACCCCATGACCACGAGGAGGGGGATGCGGCGAATGGTCGTAAGTATGAAAAACAGCCATCAGTCCCTTTTTTGAATGCCGCTGTCACTTTGAACCATCACTAAACGAGCAGTCGTAAGCCGAGGACTGCCTATATACATCCCTTCGTTTAATTCGGGTGCATGTTCTCTCTCCCTGTGAAAACACAGCATCCATCCTTCCTTTTTGTTTTTCTTAATTTTCTGCCCGCTGCCTCTCGCCTGGTGCCTCTGCTGAGCATCCCAACGGAAGGAAGGAAGGAAGGAAGGAAGGAAGGAAGGAAGGAAGGAAGGAAGGAAGGAAGGAAGGAAGGAAAGATTAGGGCAGGGGTCTTCAAACTTGGCCCTTTGCTGACTTGCAACTCCCAGAATTCCTCAGCCAGCATGAGGGAACTAGGACCCTTTAAGACTGGTGGACTTCAACTCCCAGAATTCCCCCAGCCAATCGCCGTGCAAGTTGCTACCACTGCTAGGGATTCTGGGAAGTGAAGTCGACACCTCTGGAAGCTAGGGAGTTTAAAGACCCTTGGTTTAGGGCAGGGGTCTTCAAACCTGGCCCTTTGATGACTTGTGGACTTCAACTCCCAGAATTCCTCAGCCAGCGTGCCTGGCTGAGGAATTCTGGGAGTTGAAGTCCACAAGTCATCAAAAGGTCACAGTTCCCTCACGCTGGCTGAGGAATTCTGGGAGTCGAAGTCCACAAGTCATCAAAGGGGCCAGGTTTGAAGACCCCTGGATTTAGGGGGGGGTAAAGAGAGCCGGAAGGGCAGGAGGGGCCGTTTAGGGCAGGAGGGGTCGTTTCGTTCTAAGCCATGGGGGGGGGACCCCCTCGACCTCCCTCTTTGCAAGGTTGGTTTCCTTTTTTAAAAAAAAAAAGAAAGAAAGAAAAGAAAAAAGAAAGATCAGAACAGACTTTATGATGAATAAATATATATCTGTATCCGTTTTTTTTAAAAAAGGAAAACCATTATTTTGTAAGAAAAAAAAAAGCCAAATAAATAATAATAATAATAAAGCAACATTTGTGCCAAACTCAGCAGCAGCAGTGGGTGGGTGGGTGCAGGGTGGGAGATAGAGAGAGGGGGGGCCGTTTTTGCTACCCCTTCTTTGGATGATTTAAAGCAGTGGTTCTCAACCTTTTTAATGCCGCGACCCTCAACCGGTCATAAGTCAAGGACTACTCAACCGGTCGTAAGTCGAGGACTACTCCACTGGTGCAGCACCGTTTGCAGGATGGGACTTTTGGCGGGCTCAGCAGGGCAGAGACAGCCTGGACAATTCCTGTTGGCTTTTGAAAGCCAATAGAATTAGACTCTATTCAAGAGAGTCTCTTCTATTGGCTTTCAAAAGCCAATAGAATAAAAGGGAGGAGCACAGCTAAGTTAAAGGGGGGAAAAATGGCGGACTGCGTTGTTTGGCGACCCCCGTGAAATGGTCGTTCGACCCCAAATGGGGTCCCGACCCACAGGTGGAGAACCACTGATTTAAAGGGGGGGGTTTCTTTTGCTTCGTGGGTTTACATTGGCTTGGAAAAAAAAGAGTGCCACCCTGACCTTAATCGCCTTGGGGCACTCTGGCCATCATCATCATCGCCCCCCCCTCCACTCATGCCCCCTCCCAACCAGCCCCCTCCGTCATTAGAAGCACAGGTCGCATTTGGGGGCCGCAACCCAAGGAGGTTAGATACCCACGTCATTTAAGGCCCTGCCCTGGGGCCAAACGGAAGAGATCCTTGGAATCCACTCTGCCCTGCTCAATCTCCACCCAACCAACCGCCTTCCTTGGAGATCCACCAGATCCGCTCTTGTTCCTGTGTTTGGGGGGGAGTGTCTTTTCTGCCTTTCAAATCGTGGCCAAATTTGTGTCCCCCCCCTCCAGATTTTAAGAGGAGAGCGCGGTGTGTGCGGTGTGACTTTCTTCCTCTTGATCTGTGCCCCCCCCGTCCCCAGCCCACCTTGTGGGGGGGGTCTTCAAGAAAGAGAGAGGATGCCACGGGGTCGAAATGAGGAAGAGGATGGGCTGCCTTCCCCCCCCCCAATAATCTCCCACTCCCCTTTTGTCTGCTGTGGATATTTTTCACTCTGGGCATGATGACTGGGCCCCCTCCCCTTCTCCCCCCCCCAACAGAAAGAATCTATTTTTATGAGACTTCGGCCAGGAGGGGGGGGTGTCAATTTTTCAAACCACCTTCCTGCACCTGACTTTGAGGAATCTTCTTGCACCCCCCCCCCCGACCCCCCCAAAACAGAGCCTCCTGCTCCTCCCCCACCGACTGAGACTTTTGTAGCCCCTCCCAGCTCGGTGGGGGGAGGCCTTCGTCCTCCAGCTTCTGGAAGGATCAACCAACCAACAAAATTTTTAAGCTGGTGCTTTTCTTCGGCCCCCCCCCCCCCCGTTTGTTACGACCTGGATCACGGATGGACGAGCGAGCTCCGGTGTGTGGCGGGGTTTTTTTTGAGGGGGGGAGTCGTTTGCACACACACACACACACACACACCCTCCTCCGAAGACGAGAACTCTGGGGGTGCAAGCGGGGTGGGGGGGGCAGAGGCCTGGCTGGAGCTGAGATGCTGTACACATTTTTAAACCTTGCAAGACATGGAAAATGATACTGTAAATATAAAACAAAGATTTAATTGTTGAATCGCCTTTTTTTTTTCCTCCCCTGTAGCAGAGTTGGATGGGGGGGGGGGCTGGGTGGGAAATAAGACCCCACTCCCAAACTTGCCAGACGTCAGCCTGCAATGGACCCCCCCTGCCCTCCCCAACGCTAACCCTTCTGGAAGCGGAATTCCTGGGGATGAGTTTGAGGAGCGCGTTTGCCATTTGGGGGGGGGATTCCCACGTGGCGAGAACTCCCCGGCTGAGACGACGCGGGCTGCGGGCTCAGCATCTGGGTTGGCCCACCGCATTGTGACCAACCACGGCTTGCGTAACCACGGCTGGCTGGATAAACCACCATCTGGCTACGCGCAACGCGCCGGGGGGGGGCAGAGGAGAGCCGGAGCTGACGCAGCGTTGCGCACCCATGCTGCGCGCTCCTTCATCGCCTCCCCCCCTCCATCATCCACTTCTTCCGTGGGGAGGGGTCCCACTCCCCTCTCTGGGCGCGTGCAATTGGAGGAGGGGGCTGCATCCACTCAATCCAGCCGGCGGAGTTGCGCCTTGGGTGTGTGTGTTTGGGAAGGGGGGGGGGGTTCTGCCCGGCCCACGCATCGGGGGCGCGCGCGTGGGTGGGAGGGGGGGGAAAGAAAGGGAGCCGCAGAGATACGGTGGGCGTCGCTGGGAGTCCGCCGCCCCCTCCCCTTCCTCCCCCCTCCCGCCTGGGCGGCTGCTAAAAATAGCCGCTCGCTGCGCTTTCCAGGCTGCGGATGCGCGCTCCGGGTTGGAGGGGGGGCGGCGGAGGGGCGAAGCCAGAGCGGGGGGACGTCATCGCTGCCCGCTCGCTTGCCAAGCTCAAAGTGGGGGGGGTGAGTGGGGGGAAGCCTGGAAGGTCGCGCGCCAGGAAGGGGGCGCAGCTGATGGAGGAAGAGGAGGAGGATGGAGCAGCCGCGCAGCGCATCGGCTGGACTTTGGGGAGGGGGGTCGGAGGGGGTCTGCTCTGGTCTCCCCCCCTCTCCCCAGGGGAAGGGGCTTCGGAGCCCGTGCGCGCCCCCCACCCGGGAAGCCACGAGGGTCCCGAACAAGGAGAGCGAGGGTGGAGCAGCCGCGCAGCGCATCGGCTGGACTTTGGGGAGGGGGGGCGGAGGGGGTCTGCTCTGGTCTCCCCCCCTCTCCCCAGGGGAAGGGGCTTCGGAGTCCGCGCCCCCCCCCACCCGGGAAGCCACGAGGGTCTGGAACAAGGAGGGCGAGGGTGGAGCATCCGCGCAGCCTTTTTTAGGGGTGGGGGGCGATATAAAGCTTGTTTCTCGGACCCCCGAGGGGTTCCCCCCCGAGAAGAAAGGGCGTCGGAGCGCTGTCCCTTCCCACCCCTCGGAACGCGAGTGGCACTCTGCACGTGCTCGCAGCGCACGAAGAGCTGCGGCACGGCCAGAGGTAGTAGATTTTTTTGGGGGGGGGGGTCTGGGGTCGGATGGAAAAGCGCCACCCAGAGTGGAAGCTTGATCGTCGGGGTGCGGCCGGAAAAGCAGGACGTCTCCCCCCCCCAACCCGCTTCAGAGCAACTCTAGGGAAGCTGCCCCCCCCTCAAGTCCCACCATACCCCCGAATGGGCTTTGTGGGGGGGGGCAAGGAGCCTGGCACGAAGGCAACCCCCCTCCTCTCGGCGGCGATAGACTATTTTTGGTAACCTACCCCCGGGGGGGGCGCAGGGGAACTTCCCACGGCCGTAACCCCATCTGCGTGGACACGCGTGTCAGCTTTTGCGTGGGCGGCGAGGTTTCAGAAGCCAACCCAGAGCTTCCCAACGGGAGGGGGGACGAGAAAGCCAGCCATGATTGGGGGGAGGGGCTTCCGGCCAACGTGGGAATCCCGAGCCCCGATGGAAGTTGGAGGAGTCGGCTATTGCGCGGTGGTAGGGGGGGGGAAGGGGGATTATCACACCACCGCCCCCTCCCCAAAGCTGCTTCGGGTCATTTCACGGTGGGTATCCGAGGCGGGTCAACGGGCAGCGTCTTTCCCTGATTGCATTTCCTCGCGCAGCGGCCCAGGGCCCGCGTTCACACGTGACGGGGTTTTGCACGCGAGTCTGGGCCGCGCCAGTGGGCAGGGGATGGTCACTGAAGGTCCAACGTCCCGGGGTGCGCCATGTTGGGGAAGACCGGGTTGGAACATCAGGGCAGCTGTGACCCAAGATGGAGACGCCCTGCCACCCGCCCCCTCCCCTCCCCCGCGTTGCACAGCATCCCTGCTGCCCCCTGGCGGCCCGAGCCGGTCACTGCAGCTCTGCATGACCGCGGTCGTATCCAGACTAGTCGATTGAGAGATACACGGATGCTTCCACGTGCAGTTTTCATGGAAGAACGTGCAGAAATATGGGGGGGAAAGGAACGGGGGGGGGGTAACGTCGGAATGCGTGACTTCACGTGAAAGGGTAGAATAGAATAGAATAGAATAGAATAGAATAGAATAGAATAGAATAGAGGAATATAGAATAGAATAAAAGAATGAAAAATAGAATAGAATAGAGGAATATAGAATAGAATAGAATGGAATTGAGGAATGAAGAATAGAATAGAATAGAGGAATGTAGAATAGAATAAACGAAGAATAGAATAGAGGAGTGAAGAATAGAATAAACCAGTGGTTCTCCACCTGTGGGTCGGGACCCCATTTGGGGTCAAACGACCATTTCACGGGGTCACCAAACAACACAGTCTGCCATTTTCCCCCCCTTTTCCTTAGCTGTGCTCCTCCCTTTTATTCTATTGGCTTTTGAAAGCCAATAGAAGAGACTCTCTTGAATAGAGTCTAATTCTATTGGCTTTCAAAAGCCAATAGGAATTGTCCAGGCTGTCTCTGCCCTGCTGAACCCGCCAAAAGTCCCAGTCTGCAAACGGTGCTGCGCCAGTTGAGTAGTCCTCGACTTACGACCGGTTGAGTAGTCCTCGACTTACGACCAGTTGGGGGTCGCGGCATTAAAAAGGTTGAGAACCACTGGAATAGAGGAACAAAGAATAGAATAGAGGAATGAAGAACAGAATAGGAATGAAGAACAGAATAGAATAGAATAGAATAGAGAATGGAATGGAGCTGGAAGGGACCTTGGAGGTCTTCTAGTCCAGCCCCCTGCTCGAGCAGGGATACCTATACCGCACCTCCCCACCCCACGTGCCGGAATATGGGAACGGAGAGCCCCGCGTGGCAGGCAGAGATGCCAGAGAAGGAAAGGGCACCACTGGGAAAAGGCCAAGGGAGGTTTTCGTCTCCTCCAACAGAGGGCGCCGTTGTAAGGGCGCTACCGTAAATCGCAGAAGCAGCAGCCTGCAAGTGCCGCAACTGCGCCCTCCCTTCTCCTTCATGGGATTGGCTCCTGATCGACGTCCTCAGTCCAACCTCCTAGGCGAATCGGACTGGAGAAGGCAAAAAAAGAAAGAAACGGGAGAAGGAAGGAAGCTCGTTTCCTATTGGATCATTGCCGGAGTCTGTTTCTCTTCCCTATAGCGGGCTCCCCAAGAAAGGGCTCTGATACGACCAGGCCGTTCGGGAAGCGGTAGCGAGCGCTGATTGGCTGGGTGGAGCCGTTGGGGGGGCGTGGCTTGCATATGAAAGAGGCTCCGCGCAGCCCGATTGGCTAAGACGCGCCTAGTCGGAAGCGTTCGAACACTCAAGCGGAGGATGGAGGATGGTGTTTTTTTCCGCCGTCTAGGGGCGCTGAGCGGGGCGGCCGCGGTGGGCGCGGCCGCTTATGGGGCTCACGGTGAGCCGGGGGGGGAGACACGACGGGGCTGGCTGGAGTCCGGAACCAGCCGGGGCGGCCGCTTGGAGAGAGGACAAACTGGCTGCAATTTGGGGAGGGGTCTTCATGGAGGGGGGGTTCTCTGCTAGACGCCTGGAGGGGAGTCAGATTGCGGGGTTCGCTTCCTTTGCAGCGTCCGGCGGGGCCAAGCAATGGGGGGGGCTGCTTAGTGGCGCCCCTCGACATCACCGCGTGCAGACCACCCCATTTGGCAGAATGCTAGCCTGGGGAGGGGGTCGTCCCCGACGGGGAGGGGTCTGCACCGGCCAGACAGACAGAAACCACCACCCCCCCCGGGTCCCCCTTGGCGGAGCGAAGTGACCCCGCGGGGGAAGCGCTGGTCTGAAGCCGGCAGCCCCCGTGCCGCTGGACGGGGCGGTCCAAAAGCGGGCGGTGGTCTTTCCAAGCCCCCGTCCTCTCCCCCCCCCATTAACCGGCCCTCGCTGCTCTTCTTCCAGGCTTCCACCCGCAGGAACAGCCCGAGTATCTGAAAGAGGTAAAAGACCCCCCCAAAAAAAGACCCTCCAATCTTCCCCCCCCCCACCCAGCTGGGTGTCGCGCCGGGATTCTCACTGGGGTCCTGCCAGCAAGGCCGGGGCTGCTCCTGCCCGCTCTGGGAGTGGCGGCTGGGGGTCGTGGGGAAGGGTCGTGGGGAGGGGTCCTGGTGGGGTGGGGGTCGTGCAGGCCCTCACGGTGTGATGCTTCTCTTGCAGCTGTACGGCACAGCCAATAAGTACCACTTCCTGCACAGCCTGGCCCTCTTGGCGGTGCCCCACTGCCGCTACCCCATGCTGGTAGGTATTCTGGGAGGGGGCGTCCCAGCTCCCCCCCCCGTCCCCAACCTCCTACCTCCCTCCAACTTCCTCCAGACCAGGGGTCTTCAAACATGGCCCTTTGATGACTTGTGGACTTCAACTCCCAGAATTCCTCAGCCAGCGTTGCTGACTGTGGAATTCTGGGAGTTGACGTCCACCCTCTTCCAGTTGCCCAGCTCCTTAGAAGCTTTACTTAGATTGTGTATATATGTTTACTTTTCTTCTGTCATATTATCATCATACACTACATGATGATGATGATGATGATATAATTACTGTGGAATTCTGGGAGTTGAAGTCCACCCTCTTCCAGTTGCCCAGCTCCTTAGAAGCTTTACTTAGACTGTGTATATATGTTTACTTTTCTTCTGTCGTATTATCATCATACACTAAATCAGTGGTTCTCAACCTTTTTAATGCTGCGACCCCCCAACCGGTCGTAAGTCGAGGACTACTCAACCGGTCGTAAGTCGAGGACTACCCAACCGGTGCAGCACCGTTGGCAGAATGGGACTTTTGGCGGGCTCAGCAGGGCAGAGACAGCCTGGACAATTCCTGTTGGCTTTGGAAAGCCAATAGAATTAGACTCTATTCAAGAGAGTCTCTTCTATTGGCTTTCAAAAGCCAAGAGAATAAAAGGGAGGAGCAGAGCTAAGGAAAAGGGGGAAAAATGGCGGACTGCGTTGTTTGGCGACCCCCGTGAAATGGTCGTTCGACCCCAAATGGGGTCCCGACCCACAGGTGGAGAACCACTGCTCTAAATGATGATGATGATGATGATATTACTGTGGAATTCTGGGAGTTGAAGTCCACCCCTCTTCCAGTTCCCCTAGCCAGCCCCATAGAAGTTTTACTTAACAATTACACGGACTGTATATATATATATGTTTACTTCTCCTTGGTCACGTTCTCAATCATTCACTAAATAATGATAACGACATCAATGACAATAACAATCACAATCATAATGACTGTGGGATTCTGGGAGTTGAAGTCCAGCCCTCTGCCACTGGCCAGGCTTGACCGACATTGCCCTGGAACCTCCTTCGGCTTCTGGCTGCCGTTTCTCCATGTACCCCCAGGTGGGGCAGCCGGACCCCGGGCGTCTCCCTGCTCGGCACCGGAAGGAACGTCTGTGGTTTGCAGGGAGGGGTCGACATTAAAGTCGTGTTTGTTTTTTATCTCCTGCAGGCTGGCAGCGTCCTGTCGACGGGCGTGGGACTCTTTTGCGGGCCCTTTTATTATCACGCGCTGACCGGCCAGCCGTCCTTCACTCACGTGGCACCCTATGGCGGGAGCATTCTCATCCTTGGCTGGCTGGCCTTGGTGCCCTGACATCCCCTCGCCGACCTGCTGTGAACCCCAGGGCTGGGCCAGCCGGACTTCCCTCTGCTGCTGTTCATTCATTGGGGGGGGTCAGGAGGGGCCTCGGACCAAGCAGTGGGGGTCTCCCCCCAACTTGCATTTAAATTCTGAAGGGGCTGAATCTTTTCTTTTTTTTTTTAAATGATAAATTAATATGATAATGCAGGGGTCTTCAAACGTGGCCACTTGAAGACTGGTGGACTTCAACTCCCAGAATTCCTGAGGATTGGAGAAGACCCCCGTTATAATGTTTAAAATTTGAAGACCCCTGTTATAATGGCTTCCGATTTGTGAGGGGAAGGAATTTATGCCCAAGGGCTGTTGGGCTTTGCGCAAATGTACAGAATCATGCAGCTTTAATTGTGATTTTAATAAACGGACTTGATTTTACGCCTTCCAGCCACGTCTTTTTTGGAGGGGGGACACGGGCAGTCCCTGGTTGAGGAGCGGGGGACACCCAGGGCAAGGGGGTAGGGGCGGGGGGGGCTCTCTCTTGGCTTCCCCCACCTCAAGGGAAAACCTTAAGCTGCTTGGATTACACTTGAGGTCAAAGGATGTGGGGTTTGGGATATGCTGGCTAAGGTTTAATGGATAGAAGAACAAGTTGCCCCCCCCCCTAGAAGTTGTGGGTGCTCCATTGTTGGAGGTTTTCAAGAAAAGATTGGAGAGCCATTTGTCCAAAATAATGTAAGGTCTCCTGCCTTGGGAAAGGGGTTGGACTAAATGACCCCCAAGGTCCCTCCCAGCCCTAGGATTCTATGACCCATGTGTATCTTCCATCCATCCATCTTTTCGTCTCTCTGTCTCTCTAGCTATCTTCCATCATGTCTATCTGTCTGCCATTTCTCTCTGTTTATCATCCTATATGTCTCTCATTTTCTATCATCCATTATATATGTTTTTGTGTTTGTGTCTGTCTATCATCTGTCTCTCATCCTGTCTGTCTGTCTGCCTTGGGCCCCTGGAGGCTTGACTAGGCCTTTCCACAGCCCTAGAATTCTATGATCCATCTGTCTGTCTTCCTTCCATCATGTCTGTCAGTCTGTCTGTCTGTCTATCTATCTATCCATCCATCCATCCATCCATCTATATCTCTCTATATCTATGTCTTTCTATCTATATCTCTATCACTATATCTATCAATCTATCTGTCTATATCTCTATATCATCTGTCAATATCTATCATCTATGCTTATCTATATTTATCTACCTATATATCTCTATCTGTTTTTCTATCTATATATCTATATGTATCTATCTCTATCACTATATCAATCTGTCTCTCTATATCATCTATATCTATCTATCTATCCATCTATATCTATATCTATATATATATCTCTATGTCTATCACTATATCAATCTATGTCTATATCTCTATATCTATCATCTGTCAATATCTATCATCTATCTATGCTTATCTATATCTATCTATCTACCTACCTACCTACCTACCTACCTACCTACCTACCTACCTACCTATATCTACCTATATCTCTATATGTTTTTCTATCTATATATCTCTCTATATTTATCTCTATCGCTATCACTATATCTATCAATCTGTCTCTCTATATCTATCTATCTATCTATCTATCTATCTATCTATCTATCTATCTATCTATCTATCTATCTATCTATCTATCTATCTATCTATCTATCTATCTATCTATCTATCTATCATCTGTTTCAAGGAAAGATTGGACAACCATTTGTCCGGAATGGAATGGGAACTCCTGTTTTGGGTCCCCTGGGGGTTGGACTAGATGACCCCCAAGGTTCCTTCCAACTGTAGGAGTCTACTCTTCTATATCATAGTCTAACACCCGAGTGATTCCAGTATCGAGCGAGAGGTGGCCCTTTCTGGTGACCACAGATCAACAGTGGAACGTGGCCAAAGAAACTTCGGAATAAAACGCCAACTATGGGCCCTCTGCAACATTATTTCTTATTTATTAATTTATTTACGTGTTCAATTTCTACAGCCGTCCAACTCAACCGAGAGACTCCGGGCGGCGCACCAGTCTAAAATCCTAAAAACAAAACATCCGGGGGGGGGGAGAAAGCGAGTTATGTTTAAAACGTTGCGTAAACTTCCCATAAAAAAAAGAAAAACCAGGGCTCACCCCAAATGCTGATGCAAACGCCGAATACGATCTAGTTAAAAACACCAGACGCAATTTAGGTAAACCCCCCCCCCCCAAAGAAAGTTCCTCAGATATGTCAGTTTTGAGGTTTTTGAGTCTGAGTCACGGGAAAAGAGACAGAGACGGTTGGCAAACAAGACAAATTTTTCTGGGAAATGTTGCAAGACTGAAAAAAAACCCTAGTTGGGACATTCGGACGATCCCTGAAAACCAGCCGGGCTCCTTGGCTGGGCAGAGGGAGAAAAGGATGGCATAACACCACCCCCCCAAGACTGAGTTTTGGGGGTTCACTTTTAAGAGGGGCATCGTCACCCTTTGCGGGTGCATTGAAAAAAGCTGGAGAATTGAGAGGCTTAAAAGAGGGCAAAAACGGGCACTTCCAGGTGTGATGCAATAAAGGAGGTGCCCTCTGTGGGTCTGCAACACAGACAGTTTTGGGGTGTTGAGGGCACCCCGCCTTTCCCTCCCTCCGAGAGGTTCTGCAGCCTGAAAGACCAGGCCAGATTCTAGCCTTGGGGGCCTAAAAATAGCGATACGTTTATTTTATTGTCATCCGTCGATCAGGATAGAGTGGGACTTTGGAGGTCTTCTAGTCCACCTATACTATTTCAGACAAGTGGCTGTCCAGTATCTTTATATTTTTATTTTTTATTTATTTTGTATCCAACCACTCTGTCCTTTAACCCTGGAGCGGAGCAAAAGAGATTAGGTTAGGGGCGTCTAACCTTGCCCACTTCAAGACTGCCCCAGGCTGGCTGGGGAATTCTGGGAGTTGAAGTCCAGAGGTCTTCAAGTGGCCAAGATGGGACACCCGGGGTTAGATAGAGGTTGGGGGGGGGGGTAGATTGAGGAAGGCATGATGGAGAAAAACAGCTCTTCATTTATCCTCCTCCTCCTCCACTCCTCCTCCTTCTTCTTCTGTTATTCTTCTTTTCTTCTTTCTTCTTCTCTTTCTTCTTCTCCTCCTCCTCCTCCTTCTTCTTCTCTTTCTTCTTCTTCTTCTTTCTTCTCTTTCTTCTTCTCCTCCTCCTCCTTCTTCTCTTTCTTCTTTCTTCTCCTCCTCCTCCTTTTTCTTCCTCCTCCTCCTCCTCCTCCTCCTCCTCCTCCTCCTCCTCTTCTTCTTCTTCTTCTTCTTCTTCTTCTTCTTCTTCTTCTTCTTCTTCTTCTTCTTCTTCTTCTTCTTCTTCTTCTTCTTCTTTGCAGTATTTCAGTATTTGAGGGGCTGCCCCAAAGTGGAGGGGGTCACGTTGTTCTCCAAAGCACCAGAGGGCAGGACAAGAAACAACAGATGGAAACTGACCAAAGAGAGAAGCAACCTGGAATTAAGGGGAAACTTCCTGACAATTAACCAGTGGAACAGCTTGCCACCAGAAATCATGGGCGCTCCATCATTGGAGATTTTTAAGAAAAGACTAGACAATCACCTGTCTAATGTTCTCCTGCTTGAGCAGGGGGCTGGACTAGAAGACCTCCAAGGTCCCTTCCGGATTCTATTCTATTCTATTCTATTCTATTCTATTCTATTCTGAATTTTATTATTCTATTCTATTCTATTCTATTCTATTCTATATTTTATTATTCTATTCTATTTTCTATTCTATTCTATTCTATTCTAGTTTGAATTCTATTTTCTATTCTATTCTATTTTCTATTCTATTCTATTCTAAATTTTCTGTTATATTCTATTTTCTATTCTATTTTAGTCTGAATTCTATTTTCTATTCTATTCTATTCTAGTGTGAATTCTATTTTCTATTCTATGTTCTATTTAATTCTATTCTAAATTTTCTATTATATTCTATTTTCTATTCTATTCATATTATTAATACAAGCAGTCCTCAACTTACAAGTTCACTTAGTGACTGTTCCAAGCTACAAAGTGACTGAGGACCATTTTTCACACTTAACGTAACGACCGTTGCAGCCATCCCCGCGGTGCTATGATCAAAATTCGGACACTTGGCAACAGACTCCTGTGTATGACGGTTGCAGAGTCCCCAGGTCACATGATCCTCTTTTGCGAGAGAAACCAAGTCAATGGGGAAGCCTGATTCACTTAATGACCGGGTCACTACCTTATCAGTTGCAGTGATTCACTTAACAACCGTGGCAAGAAAGGTCGTAAAAGGGGGCAAAACTCACTTAACAAATGTTCTTCTTAGGCACGGAGGTTTTGGTCGTAAATCGAGGATTCCCTACACCCATTTGTATTTATGTTATTTATTAAACAAATTATATCTAGCTGCCCAAGTCACAGAGGGGCTAGCAACGCGAATCCAATTTATTGAAAGGCCCCTTTCACTGGCCCTACATAGCTCGGAGTCCAGGCTCCCGTCTGAGCTTGGGGAGCTGTGTTCAAGAGTTCCCACCTTCAACTGAAAACCTGGCCCACGAGTTCCCACAACATTCTTGGCCTTTTGGCTACAAAGGCTTCAAGGCTTCAGTCCGGAGAAAGAACTTGGGGGGGGGGAGGGAAAGCCCGCAAACCGTTTTTCCGACGGGGCTGATGGGCGTTGTAGTGCAAGCCCTCTGCAAGGGCGCCTCGGGGAAGAGGCGCCGCAGCGGAGGCTGGCACAAAGGCGGGGCCGGTCGCCTGCGGAAAAGACCGAGGGAAACGGGAAACACGGAGCCCCGTCCCCATCCCGACGTGCAGCAGACCCGGGTCTGGCCTCTTCTGCCTGCAGGCGGTGCTTCGACCGGGCGGGCTTGCAAAGGAGAGGCCGGGCGAACGCGGGAACCCGCAGCCCCCCCAAAGGGGGTTTCACCCGCCCCCGAGGCCCCTCCCCGCATCTCTCTGGCTCCGCCCCCCCCAAAGCAGAACAAAAACCGGCGGGGCCGCGCACACCGCGCCTCCGGGAGTGTGCCTGCCTCGCACCGGCGGAGGGGGGGGTGCGCCTTCCTCCGGCTTGCAGGTAACGGGAGGGGCGGGGAGCCATAAAAGGGGGGGGGGGTCCGGGAGGGGGGGACCCAAGGCCGAGGGTCGCGAGCCCCCTCCCCTCCTTTCCCCGCTAGGAGGGGGGGTCGCTGGGGCCCCCGTCCGCAAGCGCCCGTCCGTGGGTTCGTTTCTCCGGAGGTTGCGCAGTTCCCTCCCATCATCCCCGGCCATGATGGGCGGGGTGGTCCCGGGGGGGGGGGGTGGAGGCTGGGAAAGCCGTTGCCTCCGGCTTTGCGGCTCCGATCTTCCCTCTTCCAGGCCGGCGGCTCCCTTTCGGCCCCCGAGTGGCCTACCTCGCCGGGGTGGAGCAGAGCAAGGATCGCGGGACCCAAAAGGCTGAGTTCGCGGGGCCACGAGCCACGCGGGCTAAGTCAAGCCCCCCCCCGGCTCTGGTTTTATTTCGTTTTCCTGTTGAGAAGCGGACTGCCTCCCTCCCTCCCTCCCTCCCTCTCCCCCTCCCTCCCTTTCCCTCCTTCTCTATTTTTCCCTTCCTTCTTTTCCCCTCCCTCCTTTTTTCCCCTTCCCTCTCTCCTTCCTCTTTTCTACCTTTCTCTCTTTCCTTTCGTTCCTTTCCCCTTTTCTATTTCTCCTCCCTCCCTCCCTTTTTTCCTCCCTTCCCCTCTTTCTTTCCCTCCTTCCCGCTTTCTGTCTTTTTCTTTCTCTTTCCTTCCATTCCTTTCCTCTTTTCTATTTCTCCCTCCCTTCTTTCCTCCCTTCCCTCTTTCTTTCCCTCCTTCCCGCTTTCTGTCTTTTTCTTTCTCTTCCTTCCATTCCTTTCCTCTTTTCTATTTCTCCCTCCCTTCTTTCCTCCCTTCCCTCTTTCTTTCCTTCGCGTTTTCTGTCTTTTTCTTTCTTTCCTTCCTTCCATTCCTTTCCTTTCTATTTCTCCCTCCCTTCTTTCCTCCCTTCCCTCTTTCTTTCCCTCCTTCCCGCTTTCTGTCTTTTTCTTTCTCTTTCCTTCCATTCCTTTCCTTTCTATTTCTCCCTCCCTTTTTTCCTCCCTTCCCTCTTTCTTTCCTTCCCGTTTTCTGTCTTTTTCTTTCTTTCCTTCCTTCCATTCCTTTCCTTTCTATTTCTCCCTCCCTTCTTTCCTCCCTTCCCTCTTTCTTTCCCTCCTTCCCGCTTTCTGTCTTTTTCTTTCTCTTTCCTTCCATTCCTTTCCTTTCTATTTCTCCCTCCCTTTTTTCCTCCCTTCCCTCTTTCTTTCCTTCCCGTTTTCTGTCTTTTTCTTTCTTTCCTTCCTTCCATTCCTTTCCTTTCTATTTCTCCCTCCCTTCTTTCCTCCCTTCCCCTCTTTCTTTCCCTCCTTCCCGCTTTCTGTCTTTTTCTTTCTCTTCCTTCCATTCCTTTCCTCTTTTCTATTTCTCCCTCCCTTCTTTCCTCCCTTCCCTCTTTCTTTCCCTCCTTCGCGTTTTCTGTCTTTTTCTTTCTTTCTTTCCTTCCATTCCTTTCCTTTCTATTTCTCCCTCCCTTTTTTCCTCCTTCCCCTCTTTCTTTCCCTCCTTCCCGCTTTCTATTTTTTCTTTCTCTTTCCTTCCTTTTCCTCTTTTCTGTTTCTCCTTCCCTTTTTCCCTCCTTCCCGCTTTCTGTCTTTTTCTTTCTCTTTCCTTCCGTTCCTTTCCCCTTTTCTATTTTTCCTCCCTCCCTCCCTTTTTCCTTCCCTCTCTCTCTCTCCCTCCTACCTCTTTTGTGTCTGTCTTCCTTCCTTCCTTCCCTCCCTCCCTCCCCCGTTTTGCGCCCTCCTTGCCGAAGGCTCCAGGGCAAAGGCAGAACCAGCCCCGCCGAACTCCGGATGCCTTTCCAGGATGCCGACTAAAAGTTTTCAGCTGACAAAAGTCCGCAACATTCTTGCCTTCGGTCCGTCTTTTTGCTTGGGAAACAAACCCTTCCCTTTGGGGGGGGGGGGGCGGCATGGGGGGGGGGGCGAGAGAGACACCATTCCTCGCCAGGCCCTTTTCTGCCAGGAATCGACCCCCACCCCCGTCCCCCGCCCCCCAGTTCCGGAGGGGAGGGCATCCATTGTGTATTTGTGTATGTGTGTGTGTGTTTTCAGCAAAAGCAACCTTGTGTGTGTGTGTGTGTGTGTGTGTGTTCCCAAAGCCCCGCGGGCGAACAGGGCGAGGTTTGGGCAAGGCTGCTGGAAAGCTGGGAGCCTCAGAGCGAGAGGCAGCGTGGCTGAGCGGTTAGATCATCGATCCTCCCATCCTTCGCGTACTGGGGGGGGGGTGATTGCCTTACAGCCTATAGCGGGGGGGGGGGGGGCGCCGGGTTGGGGAAGAAGGCCCAGGATCGGCTGGCGGACGCTGCAGAGGACTGCTCTCCTCCCCCTCCCCCCCCTTCCCTCTCCGCCCCCTGCAGCCACTTGGAGCCGGGAGCCGCGCTGCGCCTGGGCAGGGGGGGGGGATCCAGTTTCACGGCCGTCACGTGTGCCTCGTCCTTGCTGTGACCAGGGCTCTCCCCTCCCCTGGACCGACGCCTTCGGCCGGGCTGGAAAGCAGGATTGGAGCGAAAGGGACGCGGCCCGCGGTTGGGTTTTGCACCTTTTCCCCCACGCGGCGGGATTCGAACCGGCGCCCTGGCTGGCTGCGCTTCCCTGAAAGGGAATCTGGGTGCAGACCTTTGCTTTTTTGGGGAGGGGGCGCCCCTGTTTTTCAGGACGGTGCGGAGGGGAACCCCCTTCCCTTCGGGCCTCCAGCCTGGGGAGGCCTTAACCGGTGGGATTTCGGCCTGAGCCATCCCCACCCAGCTACCTTGGGCAGTCCCGTTGGTTTTTATTCTCGGTGTGGTTGGCTCCCCCCCCCCCGCCTTCCTCCCGCCTCCTCCCCTGGCTGTGCTGCAGATTCAGAGCAAGGCCAGCTTTGGAGGGGGTGTGTGTGTGTGTCTTTGTGTTTGTGGGGGGGGGAGATGTTGGTGTGGAGGAGGCCTATCAGCTGACTTGGTCCAGGGAAAGTGTGTGTGGGGGGGAGTGTGAGTGTGTGTTTGTTGCGTCCAGCAGAGGCTTGCTGCAATGTGTGTGGCCCTGCCTGCTTAGCCCAGCACTTTCCCAAGGGGCAGGACTCCAATTCCCATGCTGCTCAGCCGAAGGCTGCGGCAGAGCCTCATGGAGGCTGTAGTCCTTCTGCAGGGCTCCGAGGAGGCGGAGGAGGAGACGTGGATAAATCGATACAGCCAGTCCTTTTGAGCTATGTGGCTAAACGAGACATTTGTTGAATGAGCTTTGCCCCGTTTTAAAGATCGCAAAAGGGGATCTAGGGGATCCCGGGGATGCTGTGGCCCGTCATAAATAGGAACCACTTGCCCAAGTGTCTGAATTTTGATCGTGGGGACGCTGCGAGGGACGTAAGGGCGAAAAAGGGTGCTAAGTTACTTTTTTTTCCCAGGGCCGTCGTAACTTCGCACCGTTGTTAAACGAATGTAAGTCGAGGACTGCCTGTAATTTACTGGCCGCACCTGGCTTTGCCTTCAGGATGTGTGGACTTCAGTTCCCAGAATCCCTAGCGTTGGTAGAAACAAGCATGGCTGCTGGCTGGAGGATTCTGGGAGTTGAAGTCCACATATCTTCAGAGCCTAAACCAGGGGTCTTCAAACTTGGCCCTTTGGTGACTTGTGGACTTCAACTCCCAGAATTCCTCCGCCAGCGTGAGGGAACTGCGACCCTTTGATGACTTGTGGACTTCAACTCCCAGAATTCCTCAGCAAGCATGAAGAAACTAGGACCCTTTGATGACTTGTGCACTTCAACTCCCAGAATTCCTCAGCCAGCGTGAGGGAACTAGGACCCTTTGATGACTTGTGGACTTCAACTCCCAGAATTCCTCAGCCAGCGTGAGGGAACTAGGACCCTTTGATGACTTGTGCACTTCAACTCCCAGAATTCCTCAGCCAGCGTGAGGGAACTAGGACCCTTTGATGACTTGTGGACTTCAACTCCCAGAATTCCTCAGCCAGCGTGAGGGAACTAGGACCCTTTGATGACTTGTGGACTTCAACTCCCAGAATTCCTCAGCCAGGCATGCTGGCTGAGGAATTCTGGGAGTTGAAGTCCACAAGTCATCAAAGGGCCAGGTTTGAAGACCCCTGCCCTAAACCAAGGGTCTTTAAACTCCCTACCTTCCAGAGGTGTGGACTTACTTCCCAGAATCCCTAGCAGTGGTAGCAACTTGCACGGCCACTGGCTGGGGGAATTCTGGGAGTTGAAGTCCACCAGTCTTAAAGGGAGCCGAGCTTGGACACCCTGTCCTAGATGGTGCAGGGAATATGCTGCCCCCCCTTAACCTCCTCAGAATCTTTGGGGGCAGGTGCTAAGCCCCCCCTCCCCATTTTTTTTCTTAAAGGAAGTTGCTGTTTCACACCAGATCTCCAGTGAAAGCACAGACAGCCTCTTCACCCCTCTCAGGGATCCTGCAGATGGGAAACGGAGGCCCGTACTGATCGGAAGTCGCCCGGAGTGGGGGGATCCCTCTCTGAAGTTGGGGATCATGGCAGCTCCAGGTTTGCCTTGTTTTTTTTTCTCTTACTTCGGCTCCGTGCGATGGCCGGTTAAGGGGACGAGACAGACGGGAACTTCAATTTCCTGACAGTGAGAACAATTAACCCGTGGAACTCCTTGCCTCCAGAAGTTGTGAATGCTCCAACACTGGAAGCTTTTAAGAAGAGACTGGACGGCCATTTGTCTGAAATGGTAGAGGGTTTTCCTGCCTGAGCAGGGGGTTGGACTAGATGACCTCCAAGGTTCCGTCCCACTGTTATTCTGTTTTTCTTCCTTCCTCCCTCCGTCCGTCCGTCTGTCCATCCATCCCTCCTTCCGTCCCTCCCTCCCTCCCTCCCTCCTCCAACACTGGAAGTTTTTAAGGAGACTGGACAGCCACTTGTCTGAAATGGAATAGGGTTTCCTGCCTAAGCAGGGGGTTGGACTAGATGACCTCCAAGGTCCCTTCCAACTGTTATTCTGTTTTTCTTCCTTCCTCCATCCATCCATCCATCCCTCTTTCTGTCCTTCCCTCCTCCAACACTGGAAGTTTTTAAGGAGACTGGACAGCCACTTGTCTGAAATGGAATAGGGTTTCCTGCCTAAGCAGGGGGTTGGACTAGATGACCTCCAAGGACCCTTCCAACTGTTATTCTGTTTTTCTTCCTCCCTCCCTCCCTCCCTCCCTCCCTTTTCTAAAACTGGAAGCTTTTAAGAAGAGACTGGACAGCTATTTCATTGAAATGATAGAGATTATCCTGCCTGAGCAGGGGGTTGGACTAGATGACCCCCAAGGTCCCTTCCAGCTCTGTTATTCTGTTCTGTTCTAATTTCCCGACATTTCAACTAAGCGCGTTTCTTTCGAGCATTGTCCGCTTAGTGACTTTTATAGATAGTCCTTGAATTGCAACCACAGTTGGAACTTTCATTGATTAAGTAACAATTGTTCCCGGGGTCGTTAAGCAAATCTCTTCCGTTGTTAAGTGGATCGGGTGGTTCTTAAGCGAACTGCAGCTGGTTTTACAATTGGTGCCCGGGTTGTTAAGCGAATCTCCCGTTGTTAAGTGAATCCGTTGACTTTGCTTGTCAGGTCGCAAGAGGGTGACCGTCATAAATACGAGTCCGTTCCCGAGCGTCTGAATTTTGATCACGTAACCAAGCCGATGCCGCAACTGTCGTAAAGTGTGGGAAAGGGTCCCGAGTGACTTTTTTTTTCAGGTTGAACGGTCGCTAAATGAACTGTTGTTCTGATTTCCATTGGGCAATGGGTCCGGGATGCGAACGTTCAAACGGTGATTTGGAAAAGAAAAAAAAAATTTAGAAATCTCTGTCTAAGCCACAGTGGCCTCAGCTGATTTTCAGCCAGCGGTTTTTTTTTTGTTTGGAAAAAAGTTTATTCTCTTTGGAAATGTCAGTTCAGGCTGGATCCACAGATGGGATTAGTAAATTGTTTTTTTTTTTTTCCCTCTCCTTTGGCTGTGATTTTTCCTTCGTTCCAACTGGTACATTCCTCAAAGCTGCACGTTTTCCATGTCGGAATCCGTGAGGGAATCAGGCACTTGCTAATTTGACTTCTTTTTCAATCTCGGCAACTTTTGAAGAGCTGTGGACTTCAACTCCCAGAATTCCCCAGCCGTCTAAGCTGGCTGGGGAATTCTGGGAGTTGCAAGTCCATACATCTTAAAGTCGGCAAGGTTTTGAGAAAGACCGTTCCTATAAACCTGGCCATCATCCTCAGGATTTAAAACAGGGGTCTTCAGACTTGGCCCTTTGATGACTGGTGGACTTCAACTCCCAGAATTCCTCAGCCAGGCTCAGCACTGTTTAAACTAAGGGTCTTCAAACTGGGCCCTTTGATGACTGGTGGACTTCAACTCCCAGAATTCCTCAGCCAGGCTCAGCACTGTTTAAATCAGGGGTCTTCAAACTCTGCCCTTTGATGACTGGTGGACTTCAACTCCCAGAATTCCTCAGCCAGGCTCAGCACTGTTTAAACTAAGGGTCTTCAAACTGGGCCCTTTGATGACTTGTGGACTTCAACTCCCAGAATTCCTCAGCCAGGCTCAGCACTGTTTAAACTAAGGGTCTTCAAACTGGGCCCTTTGATGACTTGTGGACTTCAACTCCCAGAATTCCTCAGCCAGGCATGCCTGGCTGAGGAATTCTGGGAGTTGAAGTCCACAAGTCATCAAAGGGCCCAGTTTGAAGACCCCTGATTTAAAATGAGGGAGGAATCTGGGTAAAACGTGAGCCGTGGAAGAACTGGGGCAGGGAAGAAAAAAAAAAGGAAAAATAAATATAAAATCTCAACTCCTTGCCCCAAGACAAAAGTCCTGCTTTAGAACGAAAAGAGTCCAAGCAGGTGAATTTCTAGATCACTTGCTGTATCCATTGTCTTTGGCCCAATTGCCCGCACCTTCTCTTTTTTTGTATTCTTTGCAAATAGCGCAAATTTATTTTTATTTTACTGCCTGTTTTGCGCAACAGGTGGCCGGGCAGAAAAGAAACGAAACCCCACTATAACAACAGTTTGTCTTTCTGATAAAGTACATTTACACTTCCTGGACGAGGCCGGTGAAAATGGATGGAGCCGGAAGGTGGTCAAAACAGGAAAAACGTGGGGAGCTTGAACGCAGATGAATTTCTCTAGGTCTTCAGCCGTTCACTTCTGAGAAATAAAATTTTAATTTTGCATCGTCGAGTGAGTCAGCCCACTTGAAAAGGCCTGTGACGTCACTGGAGCCATCAACTTTGTGAATCAGCCAGAAAGGCTAGCCAACTTTTTCATTTTTCGTTTTCTTTCTTTTTATTATTATTATTATTTTAATTGCTTTTGAGTCTTCACTTTCCGACAGGTGTGAAGACTTTTAAATCGCTGCAGCCGGTGGCAGCCGAAAGATGGGAATCAATATCAACATCCTAATAAATTGCTCCTTTGATGCCAACTTCCTAGAAATTGTTGCCTGCTGGTTGTCTTTTCCGGACGGCAAGACGGGGATGATGGGAGTTGGGATAGTCAGATGTTTCCAGGAAGCCCAGAGTGGGATGCAAATATTCATCTGAACCTGTTTTTTGAGCCAGGCTCAAAACAGTAACGGTGAAATGGACCTTGGAGTCCTGGTGGACGATCTCTTGACCCTGAGCCAGCCGTGTGCAGCAGCAGCCAAAAAAGCCAACACAATCCTGGGTTGTATAAACAGAGGCAGAGAATCAAGATTACGCGAAGTATTAATACCGCTTTATAAAGCCCTAGTAAGGCCACACCTGGAATACTGCAGCCAATTTTGGTCACCATATCACAAAAAAGATATTGAGAGTTTGGAAAAAGTGCAGAGAAGAGCAACTAAGATGATCCAAGGCCTGGAGACCAAAACACACGAAGAACAGCTGCGGGACTTGGGTTTGGCTGGTCTAAAGAAAAGAAGAAATAAGGGAGACAGGATAGCAGTGTTCCAATATTTGAGGGGCTGCCCCAAAGAAGAGAAGGGGGTCAACCTATTTTCCAAAGCACCTCAAGGCAGGACAAGAAGCAACGGATGGAAATCAATCAAGGAGAGAAACAACCTGGAATTAAGGAAGAAACTTCCTAACAGTGAGGACGATTAACCAGTGGAACAGCTTGCCACCAAAGATCATGGGCGCTCCATCACTGGAGGTTTTCAAGAAGAGACTGGACAGCCACTTGTCTGAAATGGTAGAGGATCTCCTGCTTGAGCAGGGGGCTGGACTAGAAGACCTCCAAAGTCCCTTCCAATTTTGTTGTTGTGCTATTTTGTTTTCCTTCCTTCCTTCCTTCCTTCCTTCCTTCCTTCCTTCCTTCCTTCCTTCCTTCCTTCCTTCCTTCCTGATTGGACAGCCCATTGCCTAAAAGGGTATAGGGTCTCCTTAAGCTTAAGCAGGGGGTTGGACTAGATGACCTCCAAGGTCCCTTCCAGCTCTGTTCTGATTAAATCTGTGTGTGTGTGTGTGTGTGCAGAACAGGTGGATTCCCAGAGAAACTGAAGGCTGCCATGACAATGATGTGGGCGCTCCCGTTGCTTGTCTTTGTAGTTATTTCAGGCAAAGCTGGCGGGATCCAGCCCGGAGGGTGGATGGAGGCGTGGCTGGAATGCACCTGAGCAGGTTAGGGTGGGGAGGGGGGGAGAGGCTGAGCCAGCCCCTCCCCTTCTCTGATGTAACCTGCTGTCACTCTATGGGGCATCGTTCCCACCCACCCCAGCTGAAGGAGGCCCCCACCTTTTTTTTTTGCAATGAGTTTTTAATCCTATGATGGATTTTTAATTTTTGTTTAATATATATATATATATGTATATGTGTGTATATATATATATATATATATATATATATATATATATATATATATATATATATATTTGTTTTCTGAGGTTTTCGCGGGTGTTTGTATGTAGGTCTTTGGTTGTTCGGGTTTTCTCCCGCGTAAAATTGGAAGTGTCTTGGCAACGTTTCGACGAAGTCCCATTCGTCATCTTCAGGCTGGTGTTTTCAGCTTCGTGCTGCTCGAAGCACAAAGCTGAAAACACCAGCCTGAAGATGACGAATGGGACTTCGTCGAAACGTTGCCAAGACACTTCCAATTTTACGCGGGAGAAAACCCGAACAACCAAAGACCTACACACACACACACACACACACACACACACACACACACACACACACACACACACACACACACACACACACACACACACACACACACATATATATATATATATATATATATATATATTATTATTATTTTGCAAGCTGCCCGGAGTCGCCTAGCTGTGAATTTGGTGGCTTTATAAAACTGGCTGAATAAATAGCACGAAATCAACTTTGAAGGCCTCCTGGAGTCCCGAATGCGAGACGCGCAGTTGCAGAGGGGGTCCTTGGCTTCAGAACGGTCCGTTTAAGTGACCCGACGTTCCGAGGGCGCTGAAAAACGGGACCGGTGACCCTTTGTTCACGCTCGACCCGTCGTCGCGGCCTCCGTGCGGTCACAATGAAATAAAAATTCGGAAACTTGGCAGCCGATTCGCTTTTACGATGGTCGCGGTGTCCCGGGCTCACGTGATCCCGCCAATTGGCAACCTTTGGACAAGGAAAATCAGTGGGGGAAGCTGGATTCACTTCAGAACTGTGTTGCTAACTGCACAGTTGCGTTGATTCACTTAACAACGTAAAATGGGGCAAAACTCACTTTACGTCCGTCTCGCTTAGCAACAATTTGGGCTCAACTGTGGTCATAAGTTGGGGATTATCTGTAAACAGAATCTCACCTGGGCTCGTTTTAAACAATGGGGGTGGAAAAAACTGCTTTGGGAGCAGAAATCTGTCCTCCCGCCCCCCCTTTTTCTTCTTGGATTGTTCAGGGTAGAAGGGACCCCCCCCTTCCCTCCAGGACTACATTTCCCATCCTGCACCTGTGCGCTTTGGAAATGGTCTCGGGAAGTTGTGGGTGCTCCCATTGTTGGAGGTTTTTCAGAAGAAATTGGATAGTTATTTGTCCTAAACGGTATATAGGGTTTTATAGGGTTTCCTGCTTGGGCAGGGGGTTGGGCTAGATGACCTCGGAGGTTCCCTTCCCAGTCTGCTAAATCTGTTAACTAACTGCCACTCTTTGCAGGTAGGACAGGCCCACCTGCTTTGCTTAAAGGTGCAGTGTCAAGTTTCAGGAACTGAGCTTTATTTCTTTTCGTCCTTTTTTTATTTTTTATTTTTTTTCTTTTAGACCAACAAAACAAAACACAACAAACATTACACACATACACACGTAATATATCCTTTTTTGTTAACAGCAGTTTGTAACAGTACTCTTCTATTCTTTACATTTCCCCCCTCTTTCTTCTTTGAAATATTTGTCCTTTTTGCCCCATTGTTTCTTATTTACATTTTCCTTCTTTCATATTCTACTACTTACTAGGAATCCAATGTTATTCATTGTAGTAACACTCACATTTTTTATAAGACTCGACCGGAATTCCATCTAAGCATGGTGATCATACAAATATTCTCATACTATTTAGTGCAGTGTTTCCCAAACTTGACAATTTTAAGGCATGAGGACTTCAACTCCCAGAATTCCAACGCTGGCTGTGGAATTCTGGGAGTTGAAGTCCACATGCCTTAAAATTGTCAAGTTTGGGAAACACTGATTTAGTGCATATCCTGTTTTTACTCTAATACTATTTCCAACATTAAAATTCACCCCTTTTCATCCAAGTATATTTAATTTTATTTTTCTTTGACATATATAATAATTCCTCCTTTCTTGTTTTATGCTAATATTGTGCATAATGTTTCTAAATTTTACTTTACCTCCGAGATCCCTTCCCAGTCTGCTAAATCTGTTAAGTAACTGCCACTCTTTGCAGGTAGGACAGGCCCACCTGCTTTGCTTAAAGGTGCAGTGTCAAGTTTCAGGAATTGAGTTTTATTTTCGTCCTTTTTTTACAGGGTACCATGTTCCACAGCCAGGCTACCCGGGGGCGTCTCCCCCTTACCCCATTGTGCCGCAACCGCACGCTGGGCCTTCTGCCCCCAGCTCCGGGTTCAACGTCTATCCTGCCGCCAGCCCGGGGCCCGGCTACGTGCCTGCGCCCCAGCCACCCCCCCGGGGATACCGTGACCACTCCGCTTCCCCCCAGCACCCCCAGGCCAGCGACCCCCACGCCACCATCACTCCTTACCTGCCTGTGTCGGCTGGTATCCCACCTGGCTTGGAGTACCTGACCCAGGTAAGACCCGGGCCTGGGGGCTTGGGGAAGGGGTGGGCCTTGCTCCCCGCTTTGTGTCTTCCAGGTGGGAGACAGGATGTAAGGTCAAGAATACGATTCCGTTGTTTATTAAGTGCAAACGCGCAGAAGGGAATGCAGACCTCGGTTTGAGACGGCAGACCCCAAAAGATGGACTGTTGACACGGCTTTGCTTGCAAAGCTCTGGGTTCAGGTTCTACGATTGAGAAGAGAAGAGAATAAAAATTAGAATAGAATAATAATTAGAATAGAATAGAGTAGAATAATAGAATACTAGAATAGAATACAATAATAATATAATAATAGAATAGAATAAGAATAGAATAAAAATTAGAATAGAATAATAATTAGAATAGAATAGAAAATAGTAGAATAAAATAGAATAAGAATAGAATAGAATAAGAATAGAATAAAAATTAGAATAGAATAGAATAGTAGAATAGAATAGAATAATAATAGAATAGAATGAACAATAAACAGAATAGAATAGAATAAATATAGAATAGAATAATAATAGAATAGAATAAATAATAGAATAGAATAAATAATAGAATAAATATAGAATAGAATAGAATAATAATAGAATAGAATAGAATAAATAATAGAATAAAAATAGAATAGAATAAATATAGAATAGAATAGAATAATCATAGAATGGAATAGAATAAATAATAGAATAAATATAGAATAGAATAGAATAAATATAGAATAGAATAGAATAAATAATAAAATAAATATAGAATAGAATAAATAGAATAGAATAGAATAGAATAGAATAGAATAGAATAGAATAGAATAGAATAGAAGCTGGAAGGGACCTTGGTGGTCCACCGGTCTTAAAGTTGCATGGCTGGCTGGGGAATTCTGGGAGTTGAAGTCCACTCGTCGTAAAGTGGCCAAGTTTGAGGACCCCTGTCCTCAGCCCATTTTCTGTTGTTTTTTTTAATTTTATTTTTGCACAGATTCTCTGCTGGTTTGCATTGGTGATGTAACTGCTTATCACTCTCTCTGATTCTGCTCTATTTGCTTCTCTTCAGGTAGACCAACTTTTGATCCATCAGAAGGTGGAACTTGTAGAAGGTATGGTGTCAAAGCAACTATTATTATTATTATTATTATTATTATTATTATTATTATTATTATTATTATTATTATTATTATTATTTCGAGATCTTGTGCATGGACAGAGTTCCGAGGGCCTGCCCAGGTCTCCACTTCTCTTAAGGCCTTGAACTGCGGGAGTTGTGAAGTCAGAAAGTGGAAGTGGAACAGCTGGCCACCAGAAATCGTGGGCGGTCCATCCCTGGAGATTTTTAAGAAGCGACCACTAGACAACCACCTGTCTGAGATGGTGTAGGTTCTCCTGCTTGAGCAGGGGGCTGGACTAGAAGACCTCCAAGGTCCCTTCCAGCTCTATTCTATTCAAGTTGGGGAACCCGATAGATCAGAGGTCTTTAAGACTTGTGGACTTTTTTTCAACTCCCAGAATTCCCCTGCCAGCCCTTTTTTCATTTTGTCAAGTCAAGATGGATTAACTCTACTGCATTCCCGCTATCTATTAAGAAAGTTACCCAATCGAACAATGGGATAAAGTAGTGTAGCCATATTTCTTCTTGTCCTACCCAGGCTGAATTCTGGTGAACCCTTGCTGGCTGAGGAATTCTGGGAATTGAAGTCCACGTGTTTTATTAAAAGTGGCCAGGGCTGGACACCCTTGCTATAAAGTTAGTTTAAAAAGAAAACTAGGAAAAAGCCAAAGCATTGTCTATTCCCAGTGGTCTGCCAGATTCTATATATTAGGGGTCCCCAAATACAGCCCCTTTAAGACTTGTGGACTTCAACTCCCAGAATTCCTTAGCCATCAAGGGTTTACTAGGACAGGAATAAAGCTGGCTGGACTATCCGAATTTTGGATAGTAACTTTCTTAATAGACGGTAGGTATGCGGTAAACGTAATATATCTTGCCTTCAGCAAAGTGGGGGGAAAAAAAGCTGGCTGGGGGATTCTGGGAGTTGAAGTCCCCAGGTCTTAAAGTTGCTAAGATTAGATATCCCTGATAATGGGCAGGACCCTCTGTCACGCCTGGGGTGGGGCGGCTGTTGCAAATCGCAGCGTCCCATGGATGACTCCACAGGCAACATGAGGTCAGCACATTAGGCACGTGTCACGACATCTTCGTGCAAGGATGAAAAGATTGATTGATTGATTGATTGATTGTGTATAAATAGTCCTCAACTTAAAGAACTGATCACTTGATGACGACCCGAAGTTACAACGGGCCCGCCCCAAAGCCTTCCCCCTGTCCCTGGTCACATGACTGCATTTGCAGGTGCTTGGCAACTAGCCCGAATTTACGACCGCTTGTGGTCACGTGACCGCTACCTATAATGTTTTTGTCAAAAAACGGTGTTTGCTTTATACGACCACCGCAGAAAAGATCAGAAGATCAGGTCTGGTCACCAGATGACCTGCTTTACAACCATCACAACTTGACAACCATAATGGGCAGGCTCCATTACGGTCCTAAGTCAAGGACGACCTGTGAAAGAAAATTAAGAGAAGCAGTGTAGCCAGAGAACCGTTTAGCGCAGTGGTTCTCAACCTTTTTAATGCCGCGACCCCCAACCGGTCATAAGTCGAGGACTACCCAACTGGTGCAGCACCGTTTGCAGAATGGGACTTTTGGTGGGCTCAGCAGGGCAGAGACAGCCTGGACAATTCCTATTGGCTTTGGAAAGCCAACAGAATTAGACTCTATTCAAGAGAGTCTATTCTATTGGCTTTCAAAAGCCAGTAGAATAAAAGGGAGTAGCACAGCTAAGGAAAAGGGGGGAAAAAATGGCGGATTGCGTTGTTTGGCGACCCCCGTGAAATGGTCGTTTGACTTCAAATGGGGTCCCGACCCACAGGTTGAGAACCACTGGTTTAGCGCTACAGTTAGAATTGCAAGAACAACGTTGAAATACAAGGGATGTTTTCTCCATCTTTTCTAGAGTTTGGGCACAATCCCAGAAGTTGGAGGGTTAGGGTTAGGCTCCCTCAGAGCCCCTCCTCGGGGGGGGGGAGGGTCCCTACTCCCCTGTGCAATTCCCTTTCAGGCTGGTTGACCGTCCCCACTGCAGTCTGTTGCAGCGCCCATAACCCCTTTTGCATTGAGCCTCTCCTTGCTCTCCTTGATCCCTTTCTCTCCGGCCTCTTTGCAGCTTTCATCGGCTTTGAAGGCAACAACAAGTACGAGGTGCGAAACAGCCTCGGCCAGCACATCTTCCACGCGGAAGAGCAGAACGACTGCTGTACCAGGAACTGCTGCGGCTCGCTACGCCGCTTCTCCATGCGGCTGGACGACCCCAGCGGCCGTGAAGTCATCCGGCTTGTCCGTCCATTAAAATGTGTCAGCTGCTTTTTCCCCTGTTGTCTTCAGGAGGTAACGCAGCGAGTTCGGTCTAGTGCAGTGGTTCTCCACCTGTGGGTCGGGACCCCATTTGGGGTCGAACGACCCTTTCACGGGGGTCGCCAAACAAGGCTGTCCGCCATTTTTACCCCCTTTTCTTTGGCCACGCCCCTGGCACCCGGTGATGTATAAGTGGTTGGGGGTCACCACAACATGGGGAACTGTATTATGGGGTCGCGGCATTAGAAAGGTTGAGAACCACTGGTCTAGTGGGTGATGCGCCCAGGCTTCACTGGGAGACAGTGAGTTGTAGTCCTGCTTTAGGCATGAAAGCCAGCTGGGTAACTTTGGGCCAATCACTAGGAGATGGTGATTTCTAGTTTTACCTTAGGTATGAAAGCCAGCTGGGTGACTTTGGGCCAATCACCAGGGGACAGTAATAGTAGTAAAGTTGGAAGGGACCTTGGAGGTCATCTAGTCCAACCCCCTGCTCAGGCAGGAAACCCTACACCATTTTGGACAAGTGGCTGTCCAGTCTCTTCTTAAAAACTTCCAGTGTTGGAGCATTTACTGCTTCTGGAGGCAGGCTGTTCCACTGATTAATTGTTCTCACTGTCAGGAAGTTTCTCCTTAGTTCCAGGTTGCTTCTCTCCTTGATTAGTTTCCACCCGTTGCTTCTTGTCCTGCCTTCAGGCGCTTTGGAAAATAGCTTAATTCCCTCTTCTTTATGGCAGCCCCTGAGGTATTGGAATACTGCTATCATGTCCCCCCTCGTCCTTCTCTTCGTTAAACTAGACATACCCAATTCCAGCAACCGTTCCTTATATGTTTTAGCCTCCAGTCCCCTAATCATCTTTGTTGCTCTTCTCTGCACTCTTTCTAGAGTCTCAACCTCTTTTTTACATCGTGGTGACCAAAACTGGATGCAGTATTCCAAGTGTGGCCTTACCAAGGCATTGTAAAATGGTATTAATACTTCACGTGATCTTGATTCTATCCCTCTGTTAATGCAGCCTAGCACTGTGTTGGCCTTTTTGGCAGCTGCAGCACACTGCTGGCTCATATTTAGGTGATTGTCTACTAGGACTCCGAGGTCCCTCTCACAGTTACTACTATTGAGCATAGTGCGTTCTAGTCCCACCTTAGGCATGAAAGCTGGCTGGGTGATTTTGGGGCAATCACCAGGAGGTAGCGTGTTCCAGTCCTGCTTTAGGCATGAAAGCCAGCTGGGCGACATTGGGCCAATCACTAGGAGATGGTGAGTTCTAGTTTTACCTTAGACATGAAAGCCGGTTGGGTGACTTTGGGCCAAGCCCCAGGAGACAGTGAGCTCTGGCAGGATAGCACCAAATCACCCAGCCGGCTTTCGCGCTTAAGACAGGACTAGAACTCACCGTCTCCTGGGGATTAGCCCTGTGGTGGTGTGGGAGAAGGGTCCCTTCTGTTCTTTTAAAGCTGTCCTGCTATTCCCGGTGGGTGGATGTCCTGTCAATCTCTTGACCGCCAACTTTAACCAAGAGTGAAATATTCCCCTTCTTTAACAAGATTTATGAAAAAAGGAATGCAATCCGGTTACAGAGATCTCAGTACGGTTTCTCCCTGGGAGCCCAATTTTACCTCTCACCTGGCAGACTAAACTAAAGCGAAACTCTGCATTTAACCTGTGAGAATGCGGCTGTTGTGTTGTTGTGTGAATTCTCCTCTCCGTTAGGTTGCAATAGAACAGTGGTTCTCAACCTTTTTAATGCCGCGACCCCCAACTGGTCGTAAGTCGAGGACTACTCAACCGCTTGTAAGTCGAGGACTACTCAAGTGATGCAGCACCGTTTGCAGAATGGGACTTTTGGCGGGCTCAGCAGGGCAGAGACAGCCTGGACAATTCCTATTGGCTTTTGAAAGCCAATAGAATTAGACTCTGTTCAAGAGAGTCTCTTCTATTGGCTTTCAAAAGCCAATAGAATAAAAGGGAGTAGCACAGCTAAGGAAAAGGGGGGGAAAATGGCGGACTGCGTTGTTTGGCGACCCCCGTGAAATGGTCGTTCGACCCCAAATGGGGTCCCGACCCACAGGTTGAGAACCACTGCAATAGAACATATTTGCCCAAGCATTGTGACTTAACTCGGGCAACCTCTTAACCTCATTTTTCTGACACCCGTTTTTCTTTGCCTTCCCGCAGATGGAAGTCCAGTGCCCGCCAGGTGCCACCATTGGCTACGTGGTGCAGACCTGGCATCCGTTCATGCCCAGGTTCTCCATCCAGAACGTCGAGAAGGAGACGGTGCTCCGCGTTTTGGGTCCCTGCTTTGCCTGCAGTTGCGGCGGGGATGTCAGCTTCGAGGTGTGACCAGAATAGAGGCAATCCTCAACTTAACAATAGGTTGTTTAGGGACAATTCAAAGTTGCGACAGCACTGAAAAAAGTGACTGATGACCAGTTTTCACGCTTCACAGTCACGTGATCAAAATTCAGATGCTTGGCAACTCGCTCGTATTTATGACAGTTGCAGCGTCCCGGCATCACGTGATCTCTTTTGGCGACCTTCTGCCAAGCAAAGTCAGTCGGGAAGCCCATGTCACTGACCTAACAATCACAGGGATTCACTTTTAATGGCTGTGGCAAAACAGGTCGTACAATGGAGCAAAATTCACTTAAGTGTCTCACTTAGCAACAGAAATGGGCTCGTAAGTCAAGGACTATCTGTAGTGTTGGTCAAGAAGTGTGGACTTCAACTTCCAGAATTCCCCTGCCAGCTTTGAAGTCCACACATCTTAAAACGCCCCAGGGTCGAGAAATCTAGGCCCAGAGAGACAACATCTTTAGACCCTGGGCTCAAATTTTGGGGGAGAGACCTTTTGCACATGCTCAAGAACCCCATGTCCTTTAGAATATTCTCACGAGATCTTAAAAACAAACTTGGAAATCTAATTCCTGCACCAGGTGGAGATGGAAGTACGGTGTACATTTGATGTGAGGTTACAGGCAGACGTCCTTTCGCGGTCGCCAATTGTTGTGAGCGGTATGTAAATGCAGCTCTCGTGTCTTCCTGCAGGTGAAGACCCGGGATGAATCCCGCGGGGTAGGCCGGATCAGTAAGCAGTGGAGCGGTCTTCTTAAGGAAGTCTTTACCGACACGGACAACTTTGGGATCCAGTTCCCCATCGATCTGGACGTGAAGGTCAAGGCGATTCTCCTCGGAGCCTGCTTCCTCATTGTGAGTCCGGCTCCAGAGTTGAGGAAAGATGATGAGAACTGGGGTGGGTGGTCCACTTTCCCTACACCTCCCCAAAAAAGGAGGCCACCAGGCACTTCAGCAACTTCTCTTCTGCTTTTCGCAGGATTTTATGTTTTTCGAGAAGACGGGAGAAGTTGGACAGAGGACCTCCGTAATGAGCAGTTGAAATCATCTCAAATCAGGGACAATTTTCCTGGTTCTGACCTGACAGAGAGAGAGGGAGTGTATGTGGGTTTTTTTGTGCAAAGAGAGTATGCGTATATGTGTGTTTTTGTGGGTATGTTTGGGTCTGACAGCGATGGTTGCGCTTGAAAATCTCTATGTGTCCAAAGACTGGGTCTCTATCCTAGTTGCCTCTGTTCTCGGAAGCTGTCGTGGCCTTGCACTTCTGCACAAAACTTGTTAGATTCTGTCCGATGCACTCTCTCTGCCATCTCCAGGCTGGGGATTATGGGAGTTGAAGTCCAGCTCTCTGAAGGACGAGAGTTTGGGGAAAGTTGGGTTAGTTGTTCTGCTGTTAAAGTTGTGATTTTCAGGGAAACTTTTGGCATAGAACAGTGTTTCCCAAACTTGACAATTTTAAGGCATGAAGACTTCAACTCCCAGAATTCCACAGCCAGCAACGCTGGCTGTGGGATTCTGGGAGTTGAAGTCCACATGCCTTAAAATTGTCAAGTTTGGGAAACACTGGCATAGAAGATCGGTGAGGGTTGTTCAGCTGAGTTGGGGTGCCTACTCAGGTTTTTGGGATGCAGGGACCAAGGCTGTCTGGTCAAAAAAGTCAGAACGATGGCTTACTGTGTCACCAAAACTTTGCCTATAAACCGGGGAAGATTCATCCTCTAATCCTGAAGAATTCTGTTCCTTAATCTCAGCATCTTTAAGATATATGGACTTCAGTTCCCAGAATTCTCCAGCCAGTGTAGAATGGTGGACTTAGTAGATCAGGGGTATGCTGCAGACATAGTTTATCTGGACCTGGATTTCTAATGATAGTTTCCTTTATAAAAGATAAGATAACAGGGGAATCCTGGGAGTTGAGGTCGATAAGTCTTAAAGGTGCAAGTTTGGAGACCCCTGATCTAAATGTTTTTCAAACTTGGCCACTGTTAAGTGCTGGCTGGGGAATTCTGGGGGTTGAAGTCCACACATCTTAAAGGTGCCCAGTTTAAAAAGCACTGCCTTAGAGAGAGCTTTTATTCCTTGCGTGTGGAATTAATAATTTGCAAAGATGGGTGTCTGTGCCCCATAGATTCTCCAGACTTCAACGCAGAGAGATTTGGAGGGAAAAACGAAGAAATCGCCCATCGAATAATTAATAAAAGGACGCTTGGCGGAATAAAAATAATTACAGATTAGCAGCCGTGGCACTGCCCTTGCCCCCCCCAAAAAACCCTAAAAAATTAAGAGTGGAGGAAAAGAACAATCCGTGCTTGTTAAAAGAAAAACAAAACAAGCCATCTCTGTTTTAACAATGGCTTTCTTGTTGGACCCGTATCAGATGATCCCAAGACGAAAGAGCCGAGCGCCTTGGTGCACAGATGCTTTTGTGAAGTTCGAAAAGCAACACATCTGGAGACATCCGTCTGTCTCAATTGTTGATTCACAGTTCTCGGACGTGGTTTGGACTTGCTTTCCCCAACGTGGAGCCCTCCGGGGATAGGCTGGGCTGCCTGGGAGGGGATGGGCGTTGTAGTCTTAAGCCGGTTTGAGCTGGGAGCCGTTCGGATGACACTTTTGGGCGTGTGAGTCTGCCTGGATTATGCACGGTGTCTGTTTGTGGGTGTCAGCGTGGCGTGGTCCCGTCGGCACCAAGGACGAAACAAATGCTATGGACGTGTCGGGCCAAACGTTTTAACCGTTTTTCCTCTTTCCGGCCCCAATTTGTGGATTGTTGGTATTTTAATTCCTATTTCTATGTTTTGGCCAGGCACGGTTGCCGGTGCTACGTGGCTTAACCACTAAAATAGCAAGACCCCCCCCCCATTTTGTGGGCTGTTAGGGACTCCCCACCATCAGCTCAAGAGTTGGGGGTCTTGGAGAAGCAGAAAACCCCTTTCTGAATGTCAGTGTCTTGCATAATATTAATATCCAGTGTTTTTTCTCTACTGTATTTAAATACCAAATGTTTTTTGGGGGGGGCTTAGGGTGGCGTGGGGTGGAAGGGGTGGGGTACTCAAGAATTTGCACCCCACAACGACGGCAGAGAAAGGATCCGTAGCTGGGAAAAAAAGCAAAGATGGCAGTTGAAGTTGATGCTTGGACAAATTCAGGTCCCCCCCCAGTTTGGGGTTCCCTGAGCGCCCTCCGACTCCGGCAGTCTGCTGCGACCCGTGGCAGGGATGATGGGATTTGTTGTTCCAACCCGTGGGGAGGAAAGCTGGGCCTAGAGTGGGAGGTCAAGTGGGCTGTGCAAAAAAACCCCCAACCCCTCCTCCGGAAGTGTGTAATTTGGGGGTCTCGTGGACGATGAAGCTTCTGAGTTTCAAGGTCGAACCAAAGACAGAACGAATAAAATATGTAGCATTTGCTCATTTTCTCTCCCCCCTCTTTGATGGATTGTTGATTTTGTCGGAGTCGTAACAGCGGCCGTCAAACCTTAAAAAGCAGTCATAATAATAATATAGAGTTGGAAGGCACCTTGGAGGTCATCTAGTCCAGCCCCCTGCTCAGGCAGGAAACCCTATACTATTTCAGACAAAAAAGTTGGAAGGGACCTTGGAGGTCATGTAGTCCAGCCCCCTGCTCAGGCAGGAAACCTTATACTATTTCAGACAAATAATAAAAAAGTTGGGACCGTGGAGGTCATCTAGTCCAACCCCCTGCTCAGGCAGGAAACCCTACACCATTCCAGACAGTTACCACAGTTCGTTTAGTGTCCGAACTTAACCATAGCGTTGGAAAAAAAGGGACTTATGACCGCTTTTCACATTTAACGACCGCTGCAGTGTCCCCAGGGGGTCACATGATCAAAATTCAGACGCTTGGCCACCGACTCGTGTTTCCGACCGTTGCGGTCTCCTCTGGGGGGGTGTGTTCACCCGATTCCCTTTTGCGACCTGCTGATGAGCACTGTCGATGGGGGGAAGCCTGGATTCACTTAACGACCGGGTAGCTGACTTATCCCCGGCAGTGATTCACTTAACAACTGAGGCAATGAAGGTCGTGACATACGGGGCAACATCGTGGTTAGAGGGACCCGCTGTGGGGGTTTGTTGCTCGTTAGCGGCTGCACTTAAGGTTTGGGGGCAGGGGTGGGTGGGGGTTAATATTTGAGGGGTATTGTCTTGAGTTGCAGCGCTGTGGTGGTCGTAAGGGCGAGGCACAGCCGTGAGTCATTTTTTTTTCAGTGCATCGTAACGTCAAGTGGTGAATGGTGGTGAGGACTAGCTGTAAAGCCAGGACAGAAAGCAGTCTAGGAGTGGCTCTTCCTTCTGCCTCCTCTTCCTCATGCCTTCCTCTCTTTTCCCCTCTTCCTCTTCCTCTCCTTCCCTGCCTCACTTCCTCTTCCTTTTCTTCCCTGCCCCTTCCTCCCCCGTCTTCCCTTCTTCCTCCCCCTCCCTCTCTTCTCTTTCCTTCCCCCTTTTTCCTGTCTCCTCCCCCTCTTCCCTTCCATGCCTCTTCCCTTCCTCCCCTCCCCCTCTTCCTTTCCTCCTTTTCCCTGTCTCCTTCCCCTTTCCTGCTCCTCCTCTTCCGCCTCCCCGTCTCTTCCTTTCTTCCCTTTCCCTGTCTCCCCTCCCTCTTCCCTTCCCCTCCTCTTCCTTTCCCCTCCCTCCCCTCCTTCTCTTCCCTGCCTTCCTCTTCTTCCCTTCCCTCTCCTTTTTCATGCCTCTTCCTTTCCCCTCCTCTTCCCCTCCCCCTCCCTGCCTCTTCCTTTCCTCCTTTTCCCTTTCTTCCCCTCCTTCTCTTCCCTGCCTTTCTCCTCTTCTTCCCTGTCTCCCCCCCCCCACGTTCCCTTCCCTCTCCTTTTCCGGGCCTCTTCCCTTCCCTTCCCCTCCTCTTCCTCCCCCTCCCTGCCTCCTCTTCCTCTTTCTTTCCCCTTCCTCCCCTTCTCTTCCCTGCCTTTCTCTTCTTCCCTTCTCTCTCCTTTTCTGGGCCTTTCCTCTTCCCCTCCCCCTCCCTGCCTCTTCTCTTCCTCTTCCTTTCCCATCTCCTCCTCCCCCCCTCTTCCCTTCCTCTCCTCTTCCTCCTTTCCCCCCTCCTGCTTCCTCCTCCTCCACTCCCCCATGCCTCTTCCCCTCTCTCCCATCCTCCCCCTCCAAAGATACCCCAGGAGCACCCTCACAGCTGCTCACCTTTATTGCCCGCATTTAACCCCTATTTACATCAGAAAAAGAGACAGCCAGGAAGGCGCCCCGCTTTTGCCCACCGCCCCCTCCCCCATTTAAGGCACCTGGGCATCTGGCAAGAGGGCGACCTGGACCCCCCCATTTGCCCCCTCCCCAGACAGCGCGAGCGTCCACGCAAGAGAAAAAAAAACCCTCTACATAGTTCAAGCGAGCCGTGCTTCTAAATAAGAAAACCGGCAGATCCTTGGAAGAAGGCGAGAGTTCTCAAACGAGCCAGTGGGCCAGCCCAGTTGAGGTGCACCTCCTCAAAGAGGGCTAGGAGCTTGTGTCTCGAGGTTCAGTGGAGGGCTGGGTCAACTGGACCACTGGCTTCGGTGTCTCTTGGGCCAAAAGGAGTAGAAGGGAGCTGGCCGGTTTGCAAGTTTGGGCCGGCCATCGTCCTAAGTGGCTGGACACTTGGCCACGAGTCCATGGGGAGCCTGGGGAAGGCCCAGGGGGCTCTCCTGCCCGCCAGCACAGGGGAGCTGGGATGCTGGGTCGGGTGGGCCCTTCGGGACAGACCCCTGGCTCTCCCCCCCCCACCCACCCCTGGGTGCCTGCTCAGGTCCGGAGCCCCCGGCTGAGCACGTAGCGGGAGGCCATGGCTAAGTTCCAGCGGTGCTTCTCCAGGATCCGACGACATTCATCCCATGAGAGGGAGCTGAGGTTGAAGAGCTGGTGGACCTGTGGGAGGGAGGGAGGGAAAGAGGAAGGAAGAAGGAAAAGAGAGAGGGAAGGAAGAGAAGGAAAAGGGAAGGCAAGAGGGAGGGAGGGAGGAAAGGAAGACAGGAAGGAAGGGAGACGGAAGGAAGAATAGAAGGTAAAAGGAGAGAAAAGCAAGGAAAAGGGAAGGAGGGAGGGAGGGAGGAAATGAAGGAAGACAGGAAGGAAGGAAAATGAATAGAAGGGAGAAGGAAGGAAAGGGAGGGAGGAAATGAGAAAGAAGACAGGAAGGAAGGAAAATGAATAGAAGGTAAAAGGAAGAGGGAGGGAAGGAAGGAAACGAAGGGAAGACAGGAAGAAAGGGAGGGAAGAATAGAAGGTAAAAGGAAGAGGGAGGGAAGGAAGGGAAGGAAGAGAAATGGAGAAAAGAATGGAAGGTAAAAGGAAGGAAGGGAGAGGGAAGGAAAAGAAGGTGAGAGGGAGGGAAGGAAGGAAAAAGGAAGGGAAGCAAGGCAGGAAGGGAGAGGGAAGAATAGAAGGCAAAAGAGAGAGAAAGGGAAATTGAGAGGAAGGAAGGAAAAGAACCAAAAATGAAGGGAGGGGTAAAAGCAAGAAAGGGAGGAAGGAAAATAAAGGGAGAGAGCAAGGAAGGAAGATGTGGGTCATGCAGCTTCTCTGGGGTGCCAAGTTTACACACACACACACACACACACCACCCGAGGCTCCCGGAAGCCCCTCCCTCTCCCGCTGCCCTCCCCATCTGGGTGGCACAGCTGGAAAACCGCTGGCCGGCCAACAGTGGGGGGGGGCTGTCTTCCCACCTTCAGCAACTGGACCGTCTTGGGCACCTCCCAGCTGTTCATCCGCAGGGCCTCCAGACACTCCTCCGTGGTCACCCCGTGCACCCGCTCTTCCACCTGCGGGGAGGGGGGGGGCAAACGGGCAGCCTCAGCCAAGAGGCCGCAGGGGGCCGACCCCCAACTCCTTCGCTTTGGGGGGGCCGGGGTCTCAAGAGGAGAAACGGTTGCCAGCTGCCCTCTCCCCCCTTCAAAGATTGGCTAGCCTTCCCCTGCCCAGCCCCTGCCGGGGTTTGGGACTACAATACCCATCTCCCCCAGGAGGGGCTAAACAGAATTCATGAAGGCAGGGGGTTGGACTAGACGACCTCCAAGGTTCCTTCCAACATTATTATTATTATTACTATGATTATTATTATTATTTTGTTGTTATTATTGTTGTTGTTGTTATTATTATTATTATTTCTGTGCTCAGGTGTTTTGGAAATCTGAGTGAGACGGGCAGCGAATACATTGAATAAAGAAATTTAACACAGGTAGTCCTCGACTTGACGGCCGCAATTTGAGCCCCGCGTTTCCGCTGCTCAGTGAGACCGTCGTTAAACGTGAGTTTTGCCCCGTTTTACGACCTGTCTGGCCACAGTTGTTAATTATTGCGGACACTTGAGTCGCACAGTCGTTAAGCGAATCTGGCTTCCCCCGTGGACTTTGCTTGCCAGTCGGTCGCAAAAGGGGGATGGCGTGACAAATCCCCCCCCCTTCCGGCACGCTGCGACCGTCGTACATACGAGACAGCTGCCGAGCGTCCGAACTTTGATCACGTGACCAGGGGGATTGACTGCAACGGTCGTGTGAAACATGGTCACAAGTCACCTCTTTTCAGCGCGGTTGTAACTTGGAACGGTCACTAAACGGTTGTAAGTCGAGGACTTTGCCTGTAAAGGATTTTTTCCCAGGGGTTTTCTGCTCGGCTCTGGGAAGATCTCCTGGTGGTCTCCTTTTCCTTTATGCAGCTCCATTTCAAGCTGGAAGGCGATCCCTTCCTTGACCCCCCCTAACCTGGAGTGGGGTGGAAACGACCTCCCCCTCCCCAGCAGCCCAGCCCAGATCCAGTTCGAGAGCACAGGGCCCGGATGGATGCCCTCAGGGTTCCCCCTCCCTCTTTGAAGCAAGACCCGGTGGGTGGGCATGGCAGAAGGTGGTCTCTTACCTCCTTGATCTTCTTCTCCATCTCCCCCACAGTCAGCCTCGGCCCGCCGGGAGGGGGTGGCCCCCCAGCGCCTTTGGGGGCCGGGCGGGCCCCCCGCTGGTCCTTCTCCTTGGCCCCCGCAGCTTCCACCTTGGGCAGCGCCCAGGAAGGCAGGGCCGGGTTCGGGATGCGGGCAGCGGCCTTGGGGCTGCGGTACTCCGGCTGGGGGGCAGGCGCCGGGAGCGGGCTGGGCAGGTCGCTGAACCGCCGCTGGGGGGGCTGGCTGGGACCCTCCATCCGGAACGGCGGGAATCTCGGCTTGGGGCGCAGGATGGACCACTCAGAAATGGATTCCAGGCTTTTGGACAGGCCTGAAGGGGGCAGCAGAGGAGGGGGGCGGGTTTAAGAGGGGCAGAAGACCCCCCCCAAAAAAAAACACCCATTAAGGGGAGGGGGAGACTCACGCGCCAGTTGCAGCAGTTGCTTGTTCTTGCCGGGATTCTGGGGGCCGGGATTCCCCCCGCGCACTTTTGGTTTCTTCCTAGGATGAAGAAGACAAAACACCCGTGTTCCGTTTAGTGACGGCCCGTCACAGGCAGGCCTCGCCTCGCCACCACTCGTTTAGTGTCCGTTCGAAGTTACGACGGCACAGGAAAGGTGACTGACGACCGGTCCTCGCACTTATGACCGTCGCAGCACCCCTGCGGTCACAGCAGGGCGTATAACGGAGCAAGATTCGCTTAAGAAAAGTCTCGCTTAGCAACGGAAATGTTGAGCAGGTAAGTCCAGGAACTACCTACCTGGACCGTTGCTTCACCTGTCCTCAAGGTGTGTGGACTTCAACTCCCAGAATTCCCCTGCTGGCTTTGAATATGCCCAAGGTTGAGGAATGCAGGTCCAAAGAGACACCCTCTGCAGGCCTGGGCTCAAATTTTAGGGGGGGGAGGGCTCCTTTTGCACATGCTCAGGAACCCCACACCCTTTCAGAGATTCTCATCTGAAATCCCCGTTCCGATTGCGGTCGTAAGTTGAGGACAATCTGTAATTCTTTCCGGGGCGTCTCGGTTGTGTCCCTGATCCCGTTGACGCGACTCCCCTGGGGTCAGTGAGAGAGCTGGGGTGGGGGTCCAGCTGCCCCCTCCCCTTTCCAGGCTCTTCTGCTTGCTGGGATGGCGTTAGCCCAGCGGTTCTCCACCTGTGGGTCGGGACCCCATTTGGGGTCGAACGACCATTTCATGGGGGTCGCCAAACAACGCAGTCTGCCATTTTCCCCCCCTTTTCCTTAGCTGTGCTCCTCGCTTTTATTCTATTGGCTTTTGAAAGCCAATAGAATAGACCCTCTTGAATAGAGTCTCATTCTATTGGCTTTCCAAAGCCAATAGGAATTGTCCAGGCTGTCTCTGCCCTGCTGAGCCCGCCAAAAGTCCCAGTCTGCAAACGGTGCTGCGCCAGTTGAGTAGTCCTTGACTTACGACCGGTTGAGTAGTCCTCGACTTGCGACCGGTTGGGGGGTCGCGGCATTAAAAAGGTTGAGAACCACTGCGTTAGCCCTACTTGCTGCAGCCTAGACAGAAAGGGCAGTACCACAGCTGGCCACCAGGTGGCAGGAAATGCTCCAACACTGGATATGGTCCTGCAGGGATCCTAAGACACACCTTTTCAGTGTGTGTGTGCCTGTGTGTGTGTGTGTGTGTGTGTTGCCCAACACCCCCCCCCCCTCACGTACTCCTCCTTCTGCTCCGGAGATCCCCATCCTCGCTCAGGGTCGATGCTCCCGTGACTCAGGTGAAGGAACGAGCTTCGGATGGGGTGGCTGATCCGCGTAGCTCCAACAGGGGGCGCTGCATCCTCGGCTGCCGCCACGACGGAAGACGGGAACATGCCGACTTTGAGGGTCCGCTTGTTCTGCCCTCGCCAGGTGGACGATTCGGGGCTGGAGGGGCAAAAAAAGGGGGGGAAGGGCTGAATAAGAGGACTTCACCCCACGGGATTCCCCCGTAGGGGTTTTCAGGAGCCTAAATCTCGGGGGGGGGGTTCTTGGACTACAACTCCCATTGACTTAGGAAGCCGGGGAATGGTTTGGACCAGTGGTTCTCAACCTTTTTAATGCCGTGACCCCCAATCGGTCGCAAGTCGAGAACTACTCAACCGGTCGTAAGTCGAGGACTACTCAACGGGTGCAGCACCGTTTGCGGAATGGGGCTTTTGGCGGGCTCAGCAGGGCAGAGACAGCCTGGACGATTCCTATTGGCTTTGGAAAGCCAATAGAATTAGACTCTATTCAAGAGAGTCTCTTCTATTGGCTTTCAAAAGCCAATAGAATAAAAGGGAGGAGCACAGCTAAGGAAAAGGGGGGAAAAATGGCGGACTGCGTTGTTTGGCGACCCCCTTGAAATGGTCATTCGACCCCAAATGGGGTCCCGACCCACAGGGTGAGAACCACTGGTTTGGACGAAAGAGAATTTGTGGTATTTTTTTTACAACTTGCAGCATCTCGAGGACAAAGAAATAAAATTACTAGAAGCCTTAAGCGAGACTACATCGATCGATAAAGGTGAGCAGGGAAGGGGGTTGGCCTAGATGACCTCACGGACCTCTGACCTCTTATGACTCTGGGAACAGAGGCGAGAAGCGATCAGAAGAGAAGAATGGGGGGATCGGAGATTGAGGACTAGAAACTTGCAAAGCAGGATGGAGCCGAAGGGACAGGAAGGCTGTGCGATTGGGAAGGGGGGGGGCAAGGGAGTGCAGACCCCTCCCCTTTCACCCCCCCCACTGAAAGAGGTCCCGGTATCTTCACTCACCCGCCTTCGATAATGGTGACCGGGTCGTTTGCTTCCAGCCTTAGCCAGCCGGCCTCACTGAAAGCGCGAACTGCCTTCATCTCTTTGGGACGCAGCTGTGTTAAAAAGACACACGGACACATGTCTGAGGGTGGTGGTCAAAAAAAAAAAAAAAGAAGTCAAGAGGGCCACGTTCCCGTCGCTAAGCAAGGCAGTTGTTAAGTGAGTTTTGCCCCACTTTACGACTTTCTTGCCTTAGCTGTTAAGGGAGTCGCTGCAGTTGTTAAAGCGAGTCACCCCGTCGCTAAGTGAATCGGGCTTCCCCCCCCCGTTGACTTCACTTGTCAAGAGGTCGCAAAAGGGGGTCACGTGACCCCCCCGGACCCTGCGACCATCGTAAATGCGAGTCGGTGGCCAAGCGCCTGAATTTTGATCACGTGACCACGGGGATGTTGCAACGGTCGTAAGAGCGAAAAACGGTCCTCTTTTTTGAGTGCCGTTGTAACTTCAAATGGTAATAATAATATTAATAATAACAATAATAATAACAATAACAACAATAATAATGAAGTTGGAAGGGACCTTGGAGGTCATCTAGTCCAACCCCCTGCTCAGGCAGGGAACCCGATACCATTTCAGACAAAGGGCTGTCCAGTCTCTTCTTAAAAACTTCCAGTGTTGGAGAAGAGCCATTTGTCTGAAATGGTATAGAGTTTCCTGCCTGAGCAGGGGGTTGGACTAGATGACCTCCAAGGTCCCTTCCAACTTTATTATTATTATTATCTAAAGGGAGGGCTGTAAATCTAGGAGTGCCAGTAATTTCCTGGTCGCACCTGGGGCTGGCAAGCTCCCTGCCTTCTGGATATGTGGACTTCCGTTCCCAGAATCCCTAGCAGCGGCAGCCACAAGCATGACCGCTGCTGAGAATTCTGGGAGTTGAAGTCCACCTGTCTTCAGAGCCTAAACCAAGGGTCTTCAAACGCCCTGCCTTCCGGATGTGTGGACTTCAGTTCCCAGAATCCCTAGCAGCGGCAGCAACAAGCATGGCTGCTGGCTGGGGAATTCTGGGAGTTGAAATCCACAAGTCTTAAAAGTGGCCTAGATGGACTGAGGCCAGCCACTTGGCCGTCCCAACCTGACCAGCTACTGGCCAGACAGACAGGAATCTAGATAGTCCTGGACCAAACAAGAGTCTTTTCTCCCCCGACCCACCCCAGGTGTTTGTGTGAACGCAGCCTTCCTCTCACCTCTTGCAACAGGTGGACCATTTCCCGGAATTTGGGCCGGTCTTCCGGGTTGTGGGCCCAGCACTTGAGCGCCAAGGCGTAGATGACCCTGGGACAATCTTCCGTCCTTTCCAAGCGGCCTCCTTCCCGGTCGATTTTGATCATGATCTGGGCGGGTCAGGAAGGAAAAACAAAGCCTCCGTTTCAAGGTGAGGCACACAAGTTTTTAAGAAGAGACTGGACAGCCATTTGTCCGAAATGGTGTAGGGTTTCCTGCCTGAGCAGGGGGTTGGACTAGATGACCTCCAAGGTCCCTTCCAACTTTACTACTACTATTACTATTACAAGATCTGCCAGAAGCTCAAAAGTCGCTTCAGGAAAAAAATAAATAGCTTTTTTGGGCTGTCTTTTATGCTATTTTTTTATAAATAACTTAAGGCGGTGAACGTAGCTAATATTGCTTCCTTCTCCTATTTTTTTTCCTCCAACACAACCACCCTGTGAGGTGGGCTGGGCTGAGAGAGGGACTACTAGGCCAAAGTCACCCAGCTGGCTTTCCTGCTGTAGGTGCACTAGAACTCACCGTCGCCTAGTGACTGGCCCAACGCCATTCAGATGGATTTCAGGCATAAGGAGGGACTAGAATTCCCAGTCTCCTGGTGATTGGCCCAAAATCATCCAGTCCCTTTCATGCCTAAGGTGGGACTAGAACTCCCAGACTCCTGATGATTGGCCCAAAATCACCCAGTCTCTTAGACATCATTTGGGACTAGAACTCATCATCTCCTGGTGATTGCTTCAAAATCACTCAGTCCCTTCCATGCCTAAGGCGGGACTAGAACTCACCGTCTCCTGGTGATTGGCCCAAAGTCATCCTTTCGTGCCTAAGGTGGGACTAGAACTCACCGTCTCCTGGTGATTGGCCCAAAATCACCCAGTCTCTTAGACATCTAAGGTGGGACTAGAACTCATCGTCTCCTAGTGATTGGCCCAAAGTCACCCATTCCCTTTCATGGCTAAGGCAGAACTAGAACTCACCGTCTCCTAGTGATTGGCTCAAAATCATCCTTTCGTGCCTAAGGCGGGACTAGAACTCACCGTTTCCTGCTGATTGGCCCAAAGTCACCCAGTCCCTTTCATGCCTAAGGCGGGACTAAAACTCACCGTCTCCTGGTGATTGGCTCAAAGTCATCCTTTCGTGCCTAAGGCGGGACTAGATCTCTCCGTCTTCTAGTGATTGGCCCAAAGTCACCCAATCCCTTTCATGGCTAAGGTGGGTCTAGAACTCCCAGACTCCTGATGATTGGCCCAAAGTCACCCAGTCCCTTTTGTGCCTAAGGCGGGACTAGAACTCACCGTCTCCTGGTGATTGGACCATAAGTCACCCAGCCGGCTGTCATGTCTAAGGCGGGACTAGAACTCACCGTCTCCCATCGTCCCCCAGACAGGCAACGGCTCTAACCACTGGCCCCTTCCCTGTGCCAGTTTGGGGGGGTCGCCCCCTGTTGGTCTCACCTGCCTGCCGGTCAAGCCCACCCAGGGCTCCTCGCAGTAGGAGAACATCTCCCAGAGGGTCACCCCGAACATCCAGACGTCCGAAGCGCTGGTGAAGACGCCCAGGCGCAGACTTTCGGGGGCACACCTGGAAGGGCAGCAAGGTGGGGTGGAGGGGTCAGTCACCTGGTCACCCCCCACCCCACCTGAGCTCGGGAGGGGCAAAGGTCAAATAACATTTTGCCAAAGAGCAAAATTCAAAAAAGGTGCCATTCAAATTCCTGCAGATTTCTCCCCCCCCCTGCAAACAGGCTAAGAATCCTCAAACTTGGATTGCTGGAGGGGGGGGAAAGGGGGTCAGGGTCTTAAAAGCGGTCCTCCACTTACGACGGTTCATTTAGCGACTTTGAAGGTCCATTGGCCCTGGGAAAACTGTGCAGCCATCATCCCCGCGGTCGCGTGATCAAAATTCACACGCTGGGCAACTGACTCGTACTTATGACGGTTGCAGTGTCCCCCGGGGAGGGGGGGGTCAAGACATCCTGTTTTACGACCTTCAGGCGAGCAAAGAGTCACTGGGCAAGCCTGCAAGCAGCTTCACCACTGCAGTGACTCCCTTCACATCCGTAGCAGGAAAGGTCGTAAAATGGGGCGAAGCGCACGTCACGGTCTCGCTTAGCAACGGAAAATGGGGAGTTCACTGTGGTCGTAAGAAGAGGACCAATCGTATAAACCACCATCCTTCGTACAGGATGAAATATAAAACCGGATAGATGTAAACGGGAAGACAATTTGCTGGCCGAGATCTGCTCTAAGCAGAAAGGAACACCTTTTAGACGCAGAATAGAGCTGAAAGGGACCCCGGAGGTCATCTAATCCAGCCCCCTGCTCAAGCAGGAGACCCTATACCATCTCAGACAAGGGGCTGTCCAATCAGGAAGGAAGGAAGGAAGGAAGGAAGGAAGGAAGGAAGGAAGGAAGGCAGAATAACAGAATAAAATTTAATAGAATAACAGGGTTGAAAGGGACCCTGGAGGTCATCTAGTCCAGCCCCCTGCTCAAGCAGGAGACCCTTCACCATTTCAGACAAGGGGCTGTCCAATCAGGAAGGAAGGAAGGAAGGAAGGAAGGAAGGAAGGAAGGAAGACAAAGTAGCAGAATAACAGACCAGGAAGGGCCTTTGGAGGTCTTCTAGTCCAGCCCCCCGGTCAATCAGAAGACCCTAGACCATTTCAGACAAGTGGCTGTCCAGCCTCTTCTGAAAAACCACATCTCTCCCTGAAATCCTGGCATGGTATGTTCATTCAGGTCTTGCCAGCACCCCGCAAGATGCTAGTCCTCATGGCCGCTGAGGGATCAGCAGCAACCTGAGGAGATGGGGGAAGTGGGGGTTAAACCTTCCCGGCCTCGGAGAGCCTTACCAGGCGAACGGGATGCGCCGGTGGGCGGACATGATGTAGCGGTCACTCTTGCTGGACAGCGGGCGCATGAGGCCGAAGTCGCCGATTTTGGCGTGGTCCTCGGAGACCAGCAGGATGTTCCGGGCGGCCAGATCCCGGTGGACGAAGAGCTTGGACTCCAGGTAAGCCATGGCCCCGGCCACCTGGGTGGCGTAGCTCCAGAGCTGGTGCAGAGGGAAGGGCGGCTGGAGCCGGTCGTAGAGGGAGCCCAGCGTGGCCAACTCCGTTACCTGCCAACAACAGGGGTCTTCAAACTTGGCCCTTTGTGGACCAACTCCCAGAATTCCTCAGCCAGCGTGAGGGAACTAGGACCCTTTTATGAATGGTGGACTTCAACTCCCAGAATTCCTCAGCCAGCATGAGGGAATGATGACCCTTTTATGACTTGGGGACTTCAACTCCCAGAATTCCTCAGCCAGCGTGAGGGAACTATGGCTCTTTTATGATTTGGGGACTTCAACTCCCAGAATTCCTCAGCCAGCATGAGGGAATGATGACCCTTTTATGACTTGGGGACTTCAACTTCCAGAATCCCTCAGCCAGCATGCCTGGCTGAGGAATTCTGGGAGTTGAAGTCCACACGCTGGGGTCTTCCAACTCAGCCCTTTGATGACTCGTGGACTTCAACTCCCAGAATTCCTCAGGCAGCGTTAGGGAACTAGGACCCTTTGATGACTGGTGGACTTCAACTCCCAGAATCCCTCAGCCAGCATGCCTGGCTGAGGAATTCTGGGAGTTGAAGTCCACAAGCTGGAGTCTTCCAACTCGGCCCTTTGATGACTCGTGGACATCAACTCCCAGAATCCCTCAGCCAGCACGCCTTGCTGAGGAATCCTGGAAGTCCACGTCATCAAAGGGCCAGGTTTGAAGACCCCTGGCCAAGAGGGGTTAACCATGCCACCCCCAGACCCATTGCCCCATCCTCTGAACCCCAAAATAACCCAGGAAGGGGGAAAAAATAAAATTAACCAGAATAAATGTGCTGGAAGGCAATCCTAGATGGTTTCCCCCCTAGCTGAGTTACACAGGTCGTGCGAACTCGGCGAGAGAATCTTGGCACCCGTGTTCTGGATGCCCCACCCCCACAGGAAAAGTTTGGAAGGAGACTGGAAAATTTAATAGAATAACGGAATAGCAGGGTTGGAAGGGAGCCCCAGAGGTCATCTAGTCTAGCCCCTGGTTCAAAGAGGAGACCCTTACAGAATAAGAGTTGGAAGGGACCCGGGAGGTCATCTAGTCCAACCCCCTGCACAAGGAGGAGACCCTTGCAGAATAAAGGAGTTGGAAGGGATCCCTGGAGGTCATCTAGTCCAACCCCCTGGACAAGGAGGAGACCCTTACAGAATAACAGAGTTGGAAGGGATCCCGGGAGGTCATCTAGTCCAACCCCCTGCTCAAAGAGGAGACCCTTACAGAATAAGAGTTGGAAGGGAGCCGGGAGGTCATCTAGTCCAACCCCCTGCTCAAAGAGGAGACCCTTACAGAATAAGAGTTGGAAGGGATCCCTGGAGGTCATCTAGTCCAATCCCCTGCTCAAAGAGGAGACCCTTACAGAATAAGAGTTGGAAGGGACCCGGGAGGTCATCTAGTCCAACCCCCTGCACAAGGAGGAGACCCTTGCAGAATAAAGGAGTTGGAAGGGATCCCTGGAGGTCATCTAGTCCAACCCCCTGCTCAAGCAGGAGACCCTAGACCTCCAGTGATGGAGCACCCACAACCTCTGGAGGCGAGTCGTTGGGGTCCCCCTTACCATCTTGAGGGGCTGGGTGAGCACCACCCCGTAGAGGCGGAGGAGGTGGGGGTGATCCAGGCAGCACATGGCGTTGACCTCATTGAGGAAGTCAATCAGGGCCCCTGGATCGGAGGAGACGTCCGACCGCAGCGTCTTCACGGCCACCGGGATCTAGGAGAGGGAAGGAACACAGCCGCTGCCTCACAAGGCACAAAGCTCCCTATGGGCAGTCCTCGAATTACAACAAGTTTCATTTAGTGACTGTTAAATCACGGACGTTAAGTGAATCTCGCTTCCTCGTTGAGTTCACTTCCCAAAAGTTCGCAAAAGGGGATCCACGTGAACCCCGGAACACTGCAACCGTCGTAAATATGAATCAGTTGCCAAGAAGCCAAATTCTGATCACGTGATCGCGAGGATGCTGCCACGGTCGTAAGTGTGGGAAACGGTCATAAGTGACATTTTTAGTAATTTCAAACAGTCACTAAAGAAACTGTTGTATGCTGAGGACTACCTACATCAGGGGTCTTCAAACTTGGCCCTTTGATGACTTGTGGACTTCAACCCCCAGAATTCCTCAGCCAGCGTGAGGGAACTATGACCTTTTTATGACTTGTGGACTTCAATTCCCAGAATTCCTCAGCCAGTGTGAGGGAACTAGGACCATTTGATGACTTGTGGACTTCAACTCCCAGAATTCCTCAGCCAGCGTGAGGGAACTAGGACCCTTTGATGACTGGTGGACTTCAACTCCCAGAATTCCTCAGCTAACGTGCCTGGCTGAGGAATTCTGGGAGTTGAAGTCCACAAGTCATCAAAGGGCCAAGTTTGAAAACCCCTGGATTAAGGACTCCCGCTCAATTTTACAACATTTTTTGATACAGTTGTTAAACGAATCACTGCAGCCGTTAAGCGAGTCGTGAAGTTGTTAAGCGAACCCAGCTTCCCTCAATGACTTTGCTTGTGGGAATCCGGCCAGCAAGGTCACAAAAAAGGGGTCACAGGATGCTGCGACCATCGTACAAACACCTAGCTCACCGTGTGCCTGAATTTTGATCCCCTAACTGTGGGGAGGCTGCGAGCGTCGTAAGAGTGAGGAACAGACATAAGCCAATTTCTGTTGGAACAGTGACAAAACAGACCGTCTCTTTTGCCAAGTTGTCAATTGTCGTCAAGTTGCCTTCTAAAGACACGGGCGCCTAGTTTGGCCCGGCGCAGCTAAAGCCAGGGTCGATCTTGCTGAGCAGCGGGCAGGCCCGCAGGCCAGGTGCTTACCAAGGTGCCCCCCGGCGCGTGCCACTCGGCGCGGTGCACCACGCCGAAGCACCCGTCGCCCAGCCGCTCGCAGATGTGGAGGTTCCACTCGCCAATCAGGCACTTGAGGGAGGCGTCGGTGTCCGGGCGTGGAGAAGCCAGGGGCTGTGGGCTGGGGGTCTCTTCATTTTCTGGGATTCGTCCCCCTGTGAACATCTGCTGGGGCAAAAAAAAGAGAAAGGAACACATATTGGCATGGGTGCCCGTCGTGGTGGCACAAAGCTCTAAACCAGAGTGAAGTCCAGATTTAAATTCAGATTTAACTTGGGGTTCCCACATCCTCCATCCTCTCCCCAGTCCGTAAGGTGGACAAAGGTACCAAACCCAAACATCTGGATGACTCTGCTAAGACCCATAATAGCAGCAACAGGCACCTTGGGTGCAATCCCAAAACATCTGGAGCACCGCTTGAATACTGACGGCATTGGCAAAATCCCCAGCGGTCAATTGCGAAAGGATTGTAAGCTACCCACAGTTACCTTGTGGTCAGATGGGGGAAGGGGGGCAATACATTTTACAAATAAATAAATGATAAATAGATAGATAGATAGATAGATAGATAGATAGATAGATAGATAGATAGATAGATAGATAGATAGATAGATAGATAGATAGATAGATAGATAGATAGATAGATAGAGATAAATACATGATAGATAAATACATGATAGATAGATACATGATAGATAGATAAATACATGATAGATAGATAGATAAATACATGATATATAGATGATAGGTACATGATAGATAGATACATGATAGATAAATAGATGATAGATAGATGATAGATAGATAGATAGATAAATACATGATAGATAGATAAATACATGATAGATAGATGATAGGTACATGATAGATAGATACATGATAGATAGATAGATAGATAGATAGATAGATAGATAGATAGATAGATAGATAGATAGATAGGTACAGATAAGAGAGAGAGATGATAGACAGATGGATAAATGAATAGATGACAGCTTGACTTGGAACAGCTGATATCCTTTAACCTTTAACCCCCATCAAACAACCACATCTGACTATTTCAGGTCCTTGAGAAGGACTTGAGAGGCAGACAAAAAATGCCAAATCCAACCTAAACATCTGGCTCAATGTGAAAAGAATCATAGTCGTGATAGACATCTTGGATGCAATCCCAAAACATCTGGAGCACCCCTTGAACACCATCGGCATTGACAAAATCCCCATTGGTCAATGGCAAAAGGCAGCTTTGCTCAGAAGAGCTGACGTCCTACAGGGAGGCTTTCAACCCCACTGAACAACTTCTGTCCCAGCCCAGATCCTCAGGAGGTGGATAAACGGGCCAAATCCAGCCTAAACATCTGGCAGACTTTGCAACTAACTGTAATAATGTAGCTTCCCTCTTTAGCACCATCAAACAGCCACATCTGTCTCTCCCAGATCCTTGGGAAGGACCGGAGAGGTGGAAAAGGAGGCCAAATCCAGCCTCAACATCTGGCTGACTTTGCAAACAGTCATAATAATATATCTTCCCTCCTTTATGCCTTCGAACAGCCACATCTGTCTATCTCAGATCCTTGGGAAGGACCGGCAAGCTGGATAAAGAGGCCAAATCCAGCCTCAACATCTGGCTGACTTTGAAAACAACTATTTTGTAATAATAATAGAGCTTCCTTTTTCCAATGATACCTTTTTCTCCAACAAAACAGCCACATCTGCCTAACTTAGATGTTTGGGAAGGACTGGAAAGGTGGATGAAAAGGCCAGTCTGAACATCTGGCTGGCTGGGCAAGAAACACAAAAATAATAGTACACAAAATTTAATAAGCACGTTCCAAACATCCTCCTGTGCTGCAGACAGGAAGGGCAACCGGGCGAATCCAGCCAGCTGAGGAGCGGGTTTTGACACCTTGCAGGCACAACTGGAGACGGTTCGCGCAAAAGATCGTTGGAAGCCAAAAGGAAGAAAACGCCCCTGTTGTGTTTGCCGACAGCATCGGCGGACACGACAAAGTCAGGAGCTCACAGGCAAATGACAGTTTACAGGATTTGGGTCACTCGCTGTGGCCAATTCCACCGTTGGCGTCACTTGAACAATGTTGTGATGGGGTGGGGGGTGGGGGTTCCTCAGGGATAGCTGAGCTGGGTGGCTTCCTTGCAGACATTTCGTGACCCAACTAAGGAACGTCATCAGTGCTAGAAAGAAAGGGAGATGCATTTCCAGCACTGAGAATGTTCCCTAGTTGGGTCATGAAATGTCTGCAAGAAAAGAGCCAAGCTCAAAGAACAGCAAGGACCCCACAATCGTCCTCCTCCTCCTCCTCTCTCCACAAACGGCATTCCTTCTAGCATTGATAATATTACATAGTTGGGTTATGAAACGTCTGCAAGAAAACAAGCTCAGAGAGCATCAAGGTTCCCTTAGCCCTTTTTTCCTCCTCCTCCTCCTCCTCCCCTCCTCCTCCTCCTCCTCCTCCTCCTCCTCCCAAACTCCCTTCTATCACTGATGACATTCCCTAGTTGGGTCATGAGATGTCTGCAAGAAAACCACCCAGCTCAGAAACCACCAAGGACCCCATACTCTCCTCCTCCATCACCATCACCACCACCACCTCCTCCTCCTCCTCTCCGCAAACCCCCCTCCCTTCTATCACTGATGACGTTCCCTAGTTGGGTCACAAAATGTCTGCCAAGAAACCCCCCAGCTCAGGGACCCCCCCCAGGACCCCGCAGTTCAGCCGTGAGCCACTCACCTTATAGACCCAGGACTTGGGACGCTGGCTTTGACCCTTCCGCCGTTTCAAGGCCTCTTCAAGCCGCCGCTGACCTGTAAAATAAAGCGCCAAGCGGTGGGACGATTCCTCAGTCCGGGAAAACCGAACTGGTGCCCAAATGACAGTTGTTGTTAATAAGGGGCTTTGTGACCTCCTGGAGACAGTTTCCCATATAAGTTCCTTTCTATAAGTCCGGGGTCTCCAACCTTGTCAACTTGAAGACTTGTGGACTACAACTCCCAGAATTCCTCCACCAGTCATTCCCCCCCCCCCACTTTGCTGAAGTCAAGATATATTACGTCTATCGCGTTCCTGCCATCTATTAAGAAAGTTACTTTATCAAACAAACAAACAAAAAAGACGATAAAGTAGTTTGCGCGTTCTGCTGCTCCATTCGTGCTGGGATGATACACTGCCTGACACGTTGACACTATTTACATTCCTTCTCGTCGTAGCCTTGCCAAATTCTGGTAAATCTTTGCTGGCTGAGGGATTCTGGAAGTTGAAGTCCACCGGTCTTAAAGTGAGCAAAATTGGTGAAAAGTAAACGAAAGGGGGGGGGAATGCTATTTTTTTTATCCACCTGCCAGCAGTTCTCGGAAAGGGGAGACCTTTATATCCAATTTCAATAGGGCTACGTCTCTTCTGAAGCCCTTTTTCACCTATACCAGCTTTTTACCTCTGGTGCCCATTTCTATCTCAATTTCCTGTACGTTCCTCCTCAATTCAGACGTCATCCAAATCATATCAGTTCTTGACCAGGATTTTTGGCTGTTTGAGCAAAAGTTATATTGTAATTTTTGGGGGTTGATTTCCCTAGAGGTATCTTGTATTCTAATTTCCCCTGCCATATCAAGGAATCTCCTGGATAATCTTCCTCTTTCCAGTTCTTCCTGTTTTATTGCTTTTATGATCAATTGTTCCGTCTACTACCGCATTAACATCTCCTACTAGAGACAGATATTTTGGTACTCCCTTTCTATTATTTTTCTACATAGGCTTTGATAAAATTCTTCCGGATTATTATTTGGTGCGCAAATGAACAATTAACCAGTGGAACAACCTGCCTCCAGAAGTGGTGAATGCTCCAACACTGGATGTTTTTAAGAAAAGACTGGACAGCCATTTGTCTGAAATGGTACAGGGTTTCCTGCCTGAGCAGGGGGTTGGACTAGATGACCTCCAGGGTCCCTTCCAACTCTATTATCCTGTTATTCCTCCTCCACCTCCACCTCCTCCTCCTTTTTGAGAAGAGACTGGACGGCCATTTGTCTGAAATGGTACAGGGTTTCCTGCCTGAGCAGGGGGTTGGACTAGATGACCTCCAAGATCCCTTCCAACTTTATTTTATTATTATTATTATTATTATCATCATCATCATCATCATTATTATCATTATCATTATTATTATCATTATGTTTGCTTTTGGTGTGTAGATATATTTCTACCATTACAATTCTTCCTTCTTTATCTGAATACTGTATATCAATTTAGAATCTATTTTCAATTTCAACGGAGGTGCGTCCCTTTTGAAGCCCTCTTTCACCCTCCTTGTATACCAGGCACCCTCCCCAGCTTTTTCCCTCAGGTGCTCATGAGGACTAGAAGCTTTGGAAGCCTCATGAGAGATGGCATCTCTGAGCAGACGCCTCCATGACAGGCGCCCTCAACTCACAACTGTTTAGCGACCATTCAGAGTTACAACCGCCCTGAAAAAGGCAATTTATGACCGCTTTTCACACTTACGACTGCTGCAGCAGGTGATGTGACCAAAATTCAGGTGTTGAGCAGCTGGCTCATATTTATGATGGGCGCAGTGTCCCCGGGAGTCACGTGATCCCCTTTTGCGACCTTAACACTTAACAACTACAGCGGTTCACGGACAACGGCGGCAAAAAGAAAAGATCACAAAATGGGGCAAAACTCATTTAACAACCGTCTCGCTTAGCAACAGGAATGACGGTCGTAAATCAAGGATTTACCCTGTATCTATTTTAAATGGGCACAGGTCCAGTTTTTTTTAACCCCTATCCCGTCCTCCTTTCCTACTGCACGCCCTCCCCACCTTTTTTCCCCGCGCACCTCACGAGGACTAGAAACCTGCGAAATCGTAGGAGAGGTGGCAACTCCGAGCGGAACCCCGGCCTCACCTGGGCGCCCCAGGCCGATGCGGTCCAGGTCGAGGGGCTTGACGTAGTCGAAGTGGCTGGGACGGGTGACGTGAAGCTCGTCTCGGATCCGGGTGTAAAACTGCTCCAGTTGAATTTCGCTCAGCAGTTGCAGCAGCCATTCGGTGCCGTCGTCTGGCGCCATCGGGGAGGGGAAGGGATCCTACGGGGTGCAGGAGTAGACAAACCTCAGATTGGTGTAAAAGCACAAGCCACCTTCACGGAGCGGGGGGGGGGACTGCTGTGAAGCCTGTCAGGGTTTTTGCCCAGTTCAGGTTAATTGATCAGCAGAAAGATTTTTGTCAATTCCAGACTTCTCCTGCTAGGCATGCAGCTTGGCTTACTGGCTAGAGCGATCTTTTCCTGAGCAGATCTGTGTCCTGCCCACAGATTCCATAAGAAAAAAAAGATATTATCGTTATTTTCTCTGTTGTTTTGCAGATACACTAAGTGTTTTTGTACCAGAGAAATTCCTTCTGTGGCTAACCACGCTTGGCTAAATAAAGTATTCTATTCTATTCTGTATTTTATTATTCTATTCTATTCTATTCTATTCCGTTCCGTTCCGTTCCGTTCTGTTCTATTCTATTCTATTCTATTCTATTCTATTCTGTATTTTATTATTCTATTCTATTCTATTCTATTATTCTATTCTATTCTATTCTATTCTATTATTCTATTCTATTCCATTCTATTCTATTCTATTATTCTATTCTATTCTGTATTTTAGTATTCTCTTCTATTCTATTATTCTATTCTATTCTATTCTGTATTTTATTATTCTATTCTATTCTATTCTATTCTATTCTATTCTATTCTATTCTATTCTGTTCTATTCTATTCTGTATTTTATTATTCTATTCTATTCTATTATTCTATTCCATTCTATTCTATTCTATTATTCTATTCTATTCTGTATTTTAGTATTCTCTTCTCTTCTATTATTCTATTCTATTCTGTATTTTAGTATTCTATTCTATTCTATTCTATTCTATTCTATTCTATTCTACTCTACTCTACTCTATACTCTACTCTACTCTACTCTATTCTTTTCTCTATTTTATTACTCTACTCTACTCTACTCTACTCTACTCTACTCTACTCTACTCTACTCTACTCTTAGTTGGCATCTTCCAGCTGTGCAGAATTATAGTTCCCATCGCCATGCCTTTGTTAGAAATCTGCCATATATTTGCCCTTATAATTTAAAAAAAACTTCTAGAGTGTGGTTTTTTAAATTTTATTTTAAGTCCAGGAAACCACTCTGTAATCACCGGAGTCCGAGTCTAAGGTTCTAAGTTTAACAAATAAATAAACAGATGTGATTATCTCCTCTAGATAACGATGACCAGCCTAAATGGAAATGTCCATGCAAAAGGGATTGCTCCGAGGGAGGCATATAATAATAATAATAATAATAATAATAATAATAATAATCCCCCAGTGAGGCACTACCCCCCCAGTGAGGCACTACCTTGACGTGGTTGTGGGGCTTGTGTACTTTGAGGAAGATGAGAGCTATGCCAGAGGTTCAACCATACTGGACAGGTCTCATCAGAGGAGTCAGACAAAGAGTGTCTCTCCCATAAAAAATATGGTGAGACGTAAATTTCAGAATGCCATACCGGCTCGGATGTCGCCCGGGTTAACAAGGTCCGCGCTAGATATTGGAGTTCCTGGATATCTGGTGAAAAATGGGTTACAGGACTCAGGACTGTTGGCTGAGCAACCAGGGCCAACAGCTGCAGAACTACTGGAAGAAAAGGTGTTTACCCGTCGCAGATACACAGTGATGGAAAACAAAGAAATAATGATCTGTTACTACAGATCAAGTCCAACAAGAAGAGGATATCTAAAACGAATGCACCAGTTCTGGGAAGAACAACATCCAGAATCAGAAATAACAGAACAGAGACTAGCAGATCAACGCCGATTTATAACACGAAATAAAATATTCACAGAAACAGAATTGGACGAACTGCAAAGGTTTACCCAGGGCAAAGAAATCAAAACCTTACAAGAAGTAATTCAGAATGTAGAGGCAAACCAAGGGGAGTTGGCAGTGAAGGAATCTAGCAGAGATATACAACTGTTCTCATTTGGAAACCAGTCACCTCTACCTCAGGAAGAACAAAACCCTCTAACTAAAGAAATAAAAGAATTGAAACAAAGAATAACTGAGCATCTAGAACAGCACAAAAACAACAGAATAAGGCTACCTGCATTGAAGCTTGTTCCAAAGAAACAGCTAGCACAAGCATTAAAAGATGCAAATATTGCAATATCAAGTATAAGCACCAATTCATTGCAAGAAACAAACCAACTAATGTACAGCACAGCTGCAGTTATAACAGAATACCTGGGATGCAAAATCAACAAAGAAGAAAAACAAACAAACAGTGCACCAGAAAAATGGAAGGTTAGACTAGAAAATAAGATCAGCAAGTTAAGATCACATGCAAGCAAGCTAGAACAGATGAAAGAAAAGAAGCTGAAGAACAAGAAGACCAAAGAATACCTAATCAAGAAATACCACTTAGAAACAAGGAAGATCAAGGAAGCACTGGAAATAATAAAGCAACAAATAACAGCTATAGCCAGGAAAATCAGTAGATATGAAGCTCGAATTGCAAACTATAGGCAGAACCTCCAATTTCAATCCAATCAGAAACGTTTCTACCAATCCATCAATGGAGAAACTGCAAAGAATCAGTCAGTACCTGACAAGGAAGAAACAGTGCAGTTCTGGAAGCAGATATGGGATAACCCAAAAAAATACAACAAGGATGCGGCTTGGTTAAAAGAGGTGGATGCAAATAAAACAGAAGTTGAAATGAAAGAACTAGTAATAACAACAAAAATGGTAGAAAAAAGAGCAAAGAAAATCAAAAATTGGTCAGCACCAGGTGAAGATGAACTGCATGGGTTTTGGTTGAAACATCTAACTGTTATACACCCACTCATTGCCAAACAGTTCAACAATATACTACAAGGAGGAGAAATTGAAAAGTGGCTAACAACTGGGAAAACCTACCTAATAATGAAAAATCCAGCAAAAGGGGCAACACCAGGTAACTACAGGCCAATTACCTGCTTACCAACAACTTTCAAATTACTAACTGGTGTAGTAGCTGATGCAGTGCAACAGCATCTAGTTGAAAACAATCTCTTTCTACCTGAGCAGAAAGGAAACCGCCCCAACAGCAGAGGAACAAAAGATCAACTCCTAATAGACAAAATGATCTTGGAAAACTGCAAGAGAAGGAAGACCAACCTGAATGTTGCATGGATTGACTACAAAAAGGCATTTGACTCTCTGCCACATGATTGGATAATAAAGTGCCTAGAAATAACAGGAGTCAGTAGAAACATCAGAAAATTTGTGCAAAGATCGATGGCACAATGGAAGACACAGTTGCAGATCAATGGTGAGAAGCTGGGAGAGGTAAATATCAAGAGAGGAATATTTCAAGGAGATTCATTATCACCATTACTATTTGTTATTGCACTGTTTCCTCTGTCAACAATACTGAATAACTCAGGACATGGCTATCAAACATCAAAAACATCTGCCAGACTATCCCACCTCCTTTATATGGATGATCTGAAGCTGTATGGGAAAACATCATCTGAAATAGAATCGCTGCTCAACACTGTCCGTATATATAGCCAAGATATTGTAATGGAGTTTGGCTTGGACAAATGTGCCACACTTACTATCAAACAAGGAAAAATAATGAAAACTGAAGGAATCAAGATGCCCCACGAAAATAACATTAAGAGTCTGGATGAGGAAGAGTACTACAAATACTTGGGTATCCTGCAAGCTGACAACATCAAGCACACTGAAGTCAAGAAAAAGATTAGAGGTGAATACATCAAGAGAGTGAAGAAGATCTTAAAATCCAAACTCAATGGAGGAAATACCATAAAGGCAATCAACACCTGGGCAATCCCAGTCATTAGGTACACAGCTGGAATAGTGGACTGGACTCAAGCAGAACTAAAAGCAATGGATAGGCAGACCAGAAAAATAATGACAATGAATCATGCCCTTCATCCACGCAGTGACATTGATAGACTTTATCTACCAAGGCAAATAGGTGGGCGTGGAATGCTACAAGTACATCAGATGGTTGAAGAAGAAAAAATGGCTTTGGAAGAATATCTGAAGAACAACGATGAAGATGCACTGAAATTAGTATATCAGGAAGGCTTACTAACTACTGGAGAGACCAAACTGGCCTTCAAGAAAGACCAAATGAAGAACAGAATAGAGGCATGGGAAGACAAAGCACTACATGGCCAATACATGAAAAAAATAGCTGGGAAAGCAGATAACAATAAAACTTGGCAATGGCTAAGAGCAGGAAAATTGAAGAAAGAGACCGAGGGACTAATTCTGGCTGCACAAGACCAAGCCTTAAGAACAAATGCATACAAAGTCAAAATTGAGAAGACAGCAACAGACAGTAAGTGCCGCCTATGCAAAGAAGCTGAAGAAACAGTGGACCACTTGGTAAGCTGTTGCAAGAAGATTGCACAAACTGATTACAAGCAGCAGCATGACAAAGTAGCAACAATGGTGCATTGGAAGATCTGCAAAAAATATCATTTGCCTGTAAGCAAAAACTGGTGGGATCATAAAATAGAGAAAGTCATAGAAAATGATAAAATTAAACTGCTCTGGGACTTCAGAATTCAAACAGACAAGCACCTGCAACATAACACCCCAGACTTAACAATTGTCGATAAGAAAGACAAAAAAGTCTGGATAGTGGATGTGGCAGTGCCTGGAGATAGCAGAATAGAAGAGAAAGAACTGGAGAAGATAACAAAATACAAAGACCTACAAATAGAAATAGAAAGACTGTGGCAAAAGCAAGCAAGGGTAGTACCAATAGTCATAGGCTCCTTGGGTGCAATTCCAAAACAACTGGAGCACCACTTGAACACCATTGGCATTGACAAATTCGCTATTAGTCAATTGCAAAAGGCAGCCTTATTAGGAACTGCTTCCATCCTGCGACGATATCTGTAATACCATCAAACATCCACATCTGCCTATCCCAGGTCCTGGGTAAGGACTCGATAGGTAGACAAAATGCCAAATCCAGTCTGAATATCTGGCTGACTGTGCGATGATCGATAATAATAATAATAATAATAGAAAGAAGAGGAGGTTGGAAGGGACCTTGGAGGTCATCTAGTCCAACCCGCTGCTCAGGCAGGAAACTCTGGCCTATACCATTCTGGATAAATGTTTATCCAATCTCTTCTTAAAAACCTCCAGTGATGATGGAGCACCCACAACTTCTTGAGGCAAGTAGTTCCACTGGCTAATTGTTCTCACGATCAGGAAATTCCTCCTTAATTCCAGGTTGCTGCTCTCCTTGATGAGTTTCCATCCGTTGCTTCTTGTCCTGCCCTTCTGGTGCTTTGGGGAACAGGCTGACCCCCCTCCTCTTTGGGGCAGCCCCTGAGATACTGGAAGACTGCTATCATGTCCCCCCCTCGTCCTTCTCTTCATTAAACTAGACACCCCCAATTCCAGCCACCGTTCTTTATATGCTTTAGCCTCCAGTCCCCTGATCATCTTTGTTGCTCTTCTCTGCACTCTTTCCAGAGTCTCAACATCTAATATGGTATTTATTGTATATATATATATATATATCCTCTTTTTTTGACCTGCTCCCTCCTCGCCTTCTGAGTCTATCCCACCCACCCCTAATTTCCCCATGTGGACACCCCCTCCCCAGTGTGGTCTTCCCAGCCGGATGCAAAAATGGATCAGGGTCCTCTGATCATATGGGCCCCAAACTGACCCAGAATACCTCGTGGTTTGATTGGGGAGGGGGTCCTCTGACTCAGCTATCAGAGGAGCAGGGGAAGGGTCTCGTGGGGGGGTAGCTAGGCCCCACCATGAGTCCCTGGTCCTTTCTTGTGGGCTGGGGGTGGAAGGGGCTATCCCACCTCTCTCCATAGGGCTAGAAAAACCCACTCTCTTTCTTTCCAAGGTTGAATATGCCAGGAATGAGGAAGGGGGCTGTGGGGGGGGGCTCTTGCTCCTGATGGCCCTGGCAGCTGACCCTGGCCCCTGGCCCCCCTCTCCCGCTCAGCAGCCCTTTGGATACACATAGCCTCTTGCAGGGGTCTTCAGCCCAAGGCACCGGAGGGGAGGGGGGATGCACAACTGTCTTCTTTGTCAAGTGGGCAACTGCCCCCCCCACAGAGGTAGCCCTCTCCCAATCCTCTGCCCCCCCCCTGGCAGGAAACTGCCAGAGAAGGGGAGGTATTAGCAGGCTGTTAAGAGGTTTGCAAATGAAAAGGATGTTAATCCCTCTAAATGTTTCTAACACAGAGAGAGAGAGAGAGAGAGAGGGAGAGAGAGAGAGAGAGAGAGAGAAATAAAGCCCAGCAGGGGATGGTTTTGCTCTGCAGGAGAGGCCAAAGGCAAATCATCATCATCATCATCATCATCATCATCATCATCCCTGCTTGGAAATTTATATTTCCACTACTAAAATAGTAAAAACATAGCATCAAGGCATGCAATATTTACTGTTAACTAACTTGTGACTAAATAGGTAAAAACTTGGTATCAAACATGCATAAGTATTGGTAAATATAAAACATGCACAGTTATGCAAAAAGGCAAGTGTTACATCAAACAATGCATAAGACAATACATAATAACAAAATACAAAGACCTACAAATAGAAATAGAAAGACTGTGGCAAAAGCAAGCAAGGGTAGTACCAATAGTCATAGGCTCCTTGGGTGCAATCCCAAAACAACTGGAGCACCACTTGAACACCATTGGCATTGACAAATTCGCTATTAGTCAATTGCAAAAGGCGGCCTTACTGGGAACTGCTTCCATCCTGCGTCGATATCTGTAATACCATCAAACATCCACATCTGCCTATCCCAGGTCCTGGGTAAGGACTCGGCAGGTAGACAAAATGCCAAATCCAGTCTGAACATCTGGCTGACTGTGCGATGATCAATAATAATAATAATAGAATTGGAAGTGACCTTGGAGGTCATCTAGTCCAACCCCCTGCTCAGGCAGGAGAACCTATACCATTTCAGACAAATCGCTGTCCAGTCTCTTCTTAAAAACTTCCAGTGTTGGAACATTCACCACTTCTGGAGGCAGGTTGTTCCACTGGTTAATTGTTCTGACTTGTCAGGAAACTTCTCCTTAGTTCCAGGTTGCTTCTCTCCTTGATGAGTTTCCATCCGTCGCTTCTTGTCTTCGCCTTCAGGCACCTTGGAGAATAGCTTGACTCCCTCTTCTTTGGGGCAGCCCCTGAGATACTGGAAGGCTGCTATCCTGTCCCCCCCTCGTCCTTCTCGTCATTAAACTGGACATCCCCAATTCTAGCAACCATTCCTTATATGCTTTAGCCTCCAGTCCCCTGATCCTCTTTGTTGCTCTTCTCTGCACTCTTTCCAGAGTCTCAACATCTTTTTTACATCGTGGTGACCAAAACTGGATGCCGTATTCCAAGTGTGGCCTTACCAAGGCGTTGTAAAGTGGTATTAACACTTCCCGTGATCCTGATTCTATCCCTCTGTTAATGCAGCCCAGCACTGTGTTGGCTTTTTTGGCAGCTGCAGCACACGGCCGGCTCATATAAGCCACGCCAGGCACTCTGGCTCCCAGGGCTTTTCATTTATTTCCTGTAATCCATGTCATGGAATCAGAGTCGGAGGTCCCTCAAGGACATCTAGTCCAACCCCCTGTTCATGCAAGATCTACTAAGGACCGAGGACTTGAACTCCCAGAATTGGAGTTATTTATATTTTCTCTTCTAGCGGTCTTCCCAGAATTCCCCAGCCAGCCATGTTTGAAGATTTCTGGACTTCCCAGAATTCCTCAGTCATGAGAATTAGGGTTCAAAGGTCAGTTCTATGAGGGGGGGGCCTGAATCCCCTCTCCCACCTCTATTCAGTTTTCCCTTTCAGAAAAATGGCCTGGCGGATTAAACTAAACTCTCCCGTTGATTTGACTCATTTCATTTATTGATCGATCAGAATTCAGGAATCTGGGCAAGTCTCCAATGGGTTGGCCTCAGTTGTCCCCATCTATGAAACGGGCACAAGCCACAGCCCGGAACACTTTGCATGGGAGACACAACGTCCGAACGCACAGAGAAACACAAATATTAAAAATCCAGGACAGCGCAGATTGGAAGACTGCGTGTCAGGGTGTGTGTGTGTGTGTGTGTGTGTGTGTGTGTGTATGTCTCTGTGTGTGTCACAAAAAGTTAATGTAAAACTCCAAAGGCGTCTTATAGCTTGTGGAGATGGCACGGGGCCAAGGCCGGAGTCACCCACAGAAGAACCTGGAAAGGGGTGTGTGTGTGTGTGTGAAGAAATGTCTATATTTGTGACTCCCAGCCCAGCAAAACAGAAAAATTGGGCCTTTATTTTGCCCTTAATTACCACCTGTCTGGCCAGGTGAGCCAAACTCAAAAAAGTGTATGTGTGTGTTGTGTGTGTGTGTTGGGGGGGGTTGTGGATGGAATTTCCTGCGTGGAAAAGGTGTCCCAGGTGGCAAAGGAGACGGGGGGGAGGAGGGGGAGAGGCAGGTGGGCAGCATTGCTGACAAAAAGGTCGGTGCAAAATCAAAAGCCTCAGCGGGCAGATTAATTTCTTAATTAAGAAATTAAGAGATCAAACGGAGAAAGGAAGGAAGGAAGGAAGGAAGGAAGGAAGGAAGGAAGGAAAGAAGGAAGGAAGGAAGGAAGGAAGGAAGGAAGGAGGAGGGAAGGAAGGGAGGAAGGAAGGAAGGGGGGAGGGAGGGAAGGAAGGATAAGAGAAAGAGAGGGGGGAAGTAGATAGAAAAGGGAGGGAGGGAGGAAGGAAGGAAGGAGAGGGAGGGAGGGAAGGAAGGAAAACAGAAAGAGAGGGAGGAAAAAGTAAATAAAGAAAGGAGGGAGGTAGGAAGGAAGGAAGGAAGGAAGGAGAGAGAGAGGGAAGGAAGGAAGGAAGGATAAGAGAAAAAAGGGGGAAAAGTAGATAGAGAAGGGAGGGAGGTAGGAAGGAAGGAAGGAAGGAAGGAGAGAGGGAGGGAGGGAAGGGAGGAAAAGAAAAAGAGGGAGGAAAAAGTAAATAAAGAAAGGAGGGAGGGAGGGAGGGAGGGAGGAAGGAAGGAAGGAAGGAGAGAGGGAGGGAAGGAAGGAAAAGAAAAGAGAGGGAGGAAAAAGTAAATAAAGAAAGGAGGGAGGGAGGGAGGAAGGAGAGAGGGAGGGAGGGAAGGGAGGAAAAGAAAAAGAGGGAGGAAAAAGTAAATAAAGAAAGGAGGGAGGGAGGGAGGAAGGAAGGAAGGAAGGAGAGAGGGAGGGAGGGAGGGAAGGAAGGAAAAGAGAAAGAGGGAGGAAAAAGTAAATAAAGAAAGGAGGTAGGTAGGAAGGAAGAAAGGAAGGAGAGAGGGAGGGAAGGAAGGAAGGATAAGAGAAAAAAGGGGGAAAAGTAGATAGAGAAGGGAGGGAGGGAGGAAGGAAGGAAGGAGAGAGGGAGGGAGGGAAGGAAGGAAAAGAGAAAGAGGGAGGAAAAAGTAAATAAAGAAAGGAGGGAGGGAGGAAGGAAGGAAGGAAGGAAGGAAGGAAGGAAGGAAGGAAGGAAGGAAGGAAGGAAGGAAGGAAGGAAGGAAGGAAGGAAGGAAGGAAGGAGGGGCACAGACCTGGTCTGTGGAAAAGGAACCTCTTCTGAACTTTTGGGGGACCTCTCTCCCCCCCCCTCACTCCCGATTCTCTGCACACACACACCCACACACACCTCGCTCACCTGCGCGCAGCGATCCGCGGAGAGGTTCGCCCCGTCTGTTGTGGCAACCGGCCCTGCTTTCTTTTCTTCTCTCTCTCTCTCTTTCCTTCCTTCCTTCCTTCCTTCCTTCCTTCTTTCCCTCCTTCCTGGACAGGCGGCCAAGGAAGGCGGGCGGCTGGGCTGGCTCTTCCCACGCCTCCCCCGCGGCTCACCTGGCCGCCAGGTGGGAGGAGGCGGGGGCGGGGGCGGGGGCGGGGCAGCTGCTGCTCCTGCCCGGGGCCGGCGGGACTTCCCACCTGCGTGGCGCGCGCGTGGGCGGGGACGGGCAGGTAAGGCGCCACGCAGGTGGGAAGTCCCGCTGGTTGCCCCAGGTTGCTCTTCCCCCCCACCACGGGGGTCTCTCTCGTGGCCCTGGACCTGCCTCGGTGTGCGTGCGTGGTTTTTTTTTTGTGCCTGTGTTTTTGTGGGTGTGGGTGGGTGGCTGTTTTTTTTGTGTGTCCGTGTTTTTTGTCTTTCCGAGAGGACCCTCCTGAGATGCGGGAGGAACCCAGACGGGTCTGGGGTCTGCAGAAACTCGGCGGAGGGGATGCGGGAGGGGGCTTGGTGGGCGCCGGGGAGACCCCGACACGACACGGAGGAGCGAGAACGTCGGGAAAGAGAAGGCTGGTTCAGAAGGGCGGAGGGGGAAGGAGACGGGAGGGAGACTTGCCCCTCTGCAGGATTTCAGGATATGGGGCTTCTTCTGACTGAGCAGGGGGCTGGACTAGAAGACCTCCAAGGTCCCTTCCGTCTTCTCTTCTCTTCTCTGTCCCATCCCATCCCATCCCATATTTTCTGTTCTATTCTATTCTATTCTATTCTATTCTATTCTATTCTATTCTATTCTATTCTATTCTATTATTCTGTTCTAAATTCTATATTCTATTCTATTCTATTCTATTCTTCTATTCTATATTCTATTCTGTTCTGTTCTATTCTATTCTATTCCATTCCATCCTCTATTCTATTCTATTCTATTCTATTCTATTCTATTCTATTCTATTCTATTCTATTCCATTCCATCCTCTATTCTATTCTATTCTATTCTATTCTTCTATTCTATATTCTATTCTGTTCTATTCTATTCTATTCTATTCCATTCCATCCTCTATTCTATTCTATTCTATTCTATTCTATTCTATTCTATTCTATTCTATTCCATCCTCTATTCTATTCTATTCTATTCCATTCCATCCTCTATTCTATTCTATTCTATTCTATTCCATTCCATCCTCTATTCTATTCTATTCTATTCTATTCTATTCTATTCTATTCTATTCTATTCTATATTCTATTCTATTCTATTCTATTCTATTCTATATTCTATTCTATTCTATTCTATTCTATTCTATTCTATTCTATTCTATTCTATTCTATTCTATTCTATTCCATTCCATCCTCTATTCTATTCTATTCTATTCTATTCTATTCTATTCTATTCTATTCTATTCCATTCCATCCTCTATTCTATTCTATTCTATTCTATTCTATTCTATTCTATTCTATTCTATTCTATTCTATTCTATTCTATGCATTTGCCCAGAGAGTTCAGACACAACTCTTTTCTTGGTGTTAGCATTGCAACTTTTTAAATTTTATTTTATTTTACTTTTATTTTAGATAAATAGATGATAGGTAGGTATGTAGGTAGGTAGACAGAGACAGACAGATAGGTAGAGATAGATAGATGATAGATAGATAGATAGATGATAGCTAGATAGATAGATAGATGGATGGATAGATAGAGATGGATAGATAAAGATAGATAGATAGATAGCTAGATAGATAGATAGATAGATAGATAGATAGATAGATAGATAGATAGATAGATAGATAGATAGATAGATGACGGATGGATGGATGGATGGAAAGATAGATAACTCTGAACGGTCAGTAAATGAACTTTGTAAGTCAAGGACTAACCTGTATTTTATTTTATTATTTTGTTAATTAGACTTTTATGCTGCTCACCTTCTCTACGAGGTGACTCTAGATGACTTACCAAGTTACAAAACAAGGGAAAAGAATTAAAAAAAATTAAAATAACTACCTAGGTTAGAATACTGTTTAAAAGATTAAACAGATTAAACAGTTTAATATCCAGTTGCCTTTTCCAAAATGAAAACCACTTTTGATTAAAAAAAACAAAAAAACCCACACTTTTTGAAATTGACACACATGCCTACATGGAGCCATGTAGATTCTTGCACACCCAGGCTCCATGTCGCCTCCCTCTTGCATGCTTGCGGCTGGCATGCCAGAGGGCACGCAGAGGACTAGAATCTTCGTGCCTCCTTCTATTTCCTTCCAACATCCGAACGGAACTGAAACCTACGAGGAAAAAAGGGAAAAAATGTGTTGTCCTGACAACTAGTTTTCGGTGACCTGTTTGGAGGGTAATTCATGCTTCAAGCGTGTCGAACATGCCCCGGGCAGCTGTTGGCAAGACACCGGCCTTCCAGCATTTCACAGAATCCCCCACTCAGTGCTAGCTCAGAATTCTGGGAAATTAATCCAAACACACTGGGGTTGAGGAAAGATGCTGAGGGTGGCTCCTAAAGGGAGCCATAGTTCCCCCATGCTGGCTGAGGAATTCTGGGAGTTGAAGTCCATGAGTCATGAAGGGCCATAGTTCCCCCATGCTGGCTGAGGAATTCTGGGAGTTGAAGTCCACGAGTCATGAAGGGGGCCATAGTTCCCCCATGTTGGCTCAGGAATTCTGGGAGTTGAAGTCCACGAGTCCTAAAGGGGGCCATAGTTCCCCCATGCTGGCTCAGGAATTCTGGGAGTTGAAGTCCACGAGTCCTAAAGGGGGCGATACTTCCCCCATGCTGGCTGAGGAATTCTGGGAGTTGAAGTCCATGAGTCCTAAAAGAGCCAAGGTTGCCTACCCCCTGAGCTAAACCAATCTTTTTCAAAGTTGACCCCCCTGAAAACGGATGGACTTGCCCAGCATGTTGGCTGGGGAATTCTGGGAGTTGAAGTTCCCGCCCCTGTCCACGTGGCCATGTTTGGAAAAGACTGACCTTGGGTGGGTGGCTTTGGCCAGGATTTTACAAACTTTGAGCCATCCTCCCAAGGTTGTGGGGTTCACCTGAGGAGTGTGGCCCCCCCCACACCTCCATGTAAGAGCCCCTTCCCCATTCAGCCGTCCCAGCCCCCTGGCCACCTGCTTCCCCCCCCCCCGGGAACATCCACTCACTCCACTGCGCAGGAGATCAGTCCGAGAAAGAAGCAGGAGCCGGAGATGTAAAGGAGCAGCTGGATGACCTTTGGCAACCCCTGGTATTCTGTGGGGCGGAGGAGAAGCAGGCAGAGTTGCAGAGGGACTGGAGGGGGGGAAGGAAAGGGGGCAAGGGGGCAGGGAGGGAGGGGGGCGGTCCCGGGGATCTGGGATCCACCCCGCTCGTATCATTTCTGCAGCCGAGCCACGTTCCCCGGTGGAACTGCCTGCCACCAGACGCAACTTCTCTGCTAATGCACAGGCAGTCCTCGAGTTACAGCAGTTCGTTTAGTGACTGTTCAAAGTTACGACAACACTGTGACTTAGGACCCTTTTTCACACTTATGACCGTCGCAGCTTCCCCATGGTCACCTGATCAAAATTCGAATGCTTGGCTGCCGACTTGTATTTATGACGGTCGCAGCGGGGAGAGGAGGGAGGTGGGGCCAGGGAGGGAGGGGTCTGAGGCCCACCCTCAGGAGGCGGGGACAAGGGAGGCGGGGCCAGGGAAGGAGGGGACTGTGGCCCATCCCTAGGGGGCAGAGCAGAGCAGGGAGGCGGGGCCAGGGAGGGAAGAGTTGAGTGGCCCACCCCCAGGGGGCGGAGTGGAGGGAGGCGGGGCCAGGGAAGGAGGGGACTGAGGCCCACCCCCAGGAGGCAGTGGAGGAGGGAGGCGGGGCCAGGGAGGGAGTTGTGTGGCCCACCTCCAGGGGGCGGAGTGGAGGAGGGAGGCGGGGCCAGGGAGGGAGTTGTGTGGTTCACCTCCAGGGGGCGGAGTGGAGGAGGAAGGCGGGGCCAGGGAGGGGACTGAGGGCCACCCCCAGGGGGCGGAGCAGAGCAGGTAGGTGGGGCCAGGGAGGGAGGAGACTGTGGTCCACCCACAGGGGGTGGAGCGGAGGAGGGAGGCGGGGCCAGGGAGGGAGGGGACTGTGGCCCACCCCCAGGGGACGGAGCAGAGGACGGAGGCGGGGCCAGGGAGGGAGGAGTTGTGACCCACCCCCAGGGGGTGGAGTGGAGGAGGGAGGCGGGGCCAGGGAGGGAGGGGACTGTGGCCCACCCCCAGGGGACGGAGCAGAGGACGGAGGCGGGGCCAGGGAGGGAGGAGTTGTGACCCACCCCCAGGGGGTGGAACGGAGGAGGGAGGCGGGGCCAGGGAGGAAGGAGTTGTGTGGCCCACCCCCAGAGGGTGGAGTGGAGGAGGAAGGCGGGGCCAGGGAGGGAGGGGACTGTGCCCACCCCCAGGGGTCAGAGCAGAGGAGGGAAGCGGGGCCAGGGAGGGAGGGGACTGTGCCCACCCCCAGGGGGCGGAGTGCAGGGGGAGGCGGGGCCAGGGAGGGAGGGGCCTGTGGCCCACCCCCAGGGGGCGGAGCAGAGGAGGGAGGCGGGGGCAGCCCCTCACCTGGGTAGCAGATCCTCCGGTCCCAGCAGGGTATCTCCATCCTTCGGCAGCTGGAGCAGTTGAAGAGGGAGGCCGCCACATCTGGCAGAAGAGACGCAACAAACGGACAACAATTCGCGACCACAACAGGACCCAAAGTATCCCCACCGCCGTCACGTGAGTTTTGTCCCATTTCTATCTGTTTTATTAATTTTTTTAAAATTTATTATTACACTTCATACTGCACCTTTCTGTCCCCCCAACATTCAAGGCAGCTTACCAGATTTTAAAAATGCACCACAAATATATCGATATAATGAAAAATCAAAGCCTGGCTTTAGGACCAACCGCCGGTCCTTAAAATAACGATCCATCTGACGGCTTTATGGGGGTGGGGTGGGGAACTTACGGCAAGCAGGTGGACACAGAGCTGGAAGAGAAAGAATAAAAAACCAATATAAAAATAAAAGCAGACGATAAGAGGCGTGAAAAATAAATACCCCGGGTGATGAGCGTCACGAGGACTAGCTCCTTGTCCAATTTGCAAAATATTCGCGGACGTTTCGGAAGTTCCGGTGTGGGCTTCTTGCCCGTCGATTCATCAAATTAATTAATTAAATTTCAATTGATAAGCTGCCCACCACGTTATCCGAAACGACACCCCTACGAATACCTTGACGTTGGCCCGTTATCCAAGAGCGTCGGTTCTTCTAATTTCTCTATTTCTATTTATTGCGGGGTTTTGTTTTGTTTTTTATTCCGCTTTTACAAGTCACTTATGGGTGTGTTAAGACCCTTTGGTTCCTACGCCCTTTGCAAACAGAATCCCCCTAAGGTCAAGATCAGAAAGGAACCCTCAAGGTCATCTAGTCTGACCCCCCCCACACACACACACACTGAATCAGCTCCCTCTCTGCGGACGGTCCCTGCGCTACCAGCAGTCCTGGACCGACAAACGTTTGCTTAGTGACTGGAGTCACGACAATACTGGAAAAAGCGGCTTGGGATCCGTTGTTCACACTTAACGACCGTGGCACCATTCCCCCACGGTGACAATATTCAAAATTCACAGGCTTGGCTACTGACCGGTCTCTATGACGGTCGCGGTAATCGTAACGATCTACTTTTGCAACCTTCCTATCAAGCCACCTCAACGGGGAAGCCAGGTTGACTTAAGAACCGTGCGACTCACTTAACAGACGCAGCGATTCGCTTAACAACAGTGGCTGGAAAGGCAGAAAAAGAGGGCAAAATCCGCTTCGCCACCGTCTCGCTTAGTGACGGAAATCTCGGGCTCCATTTTCGCCGTTAAGCCGAGGATTAGCTGCGTTTTGAAACCAGGCTTGCTCAGAGCCCAATTCAGCCTTTCTCTCTGGGGTCTTCCAATAATAATAATAATAATAGTAATAATAATAATAATAATAGTAGTAGTAGTAGTAGTAGTAGTAGTAGTAGTAGTAGTAGTAGTAGTAGTAATAACAACAATAATAATAACAAACTACACAATAATACCCCTTTATGGATTACTGCCTTGTCGTGGCAAAGGGGCTTGCGTAACTCAATGAAGCTATAAGCTATGCCGTGCAGGGCCACCCAAGACGGACAGGTTATAGCAGAGAGTTCTGACAAAATGTGATCCACTGGAGAAGGAAATGGCAAACCACTCCAGTATCTTTGCCATGAAAACCCCATGGACAGTACTAAAAGGCAAAAAGATATGACGCTGGAAGATGAGCCCCTCAGGTCGGAAGGTGTCCAATATGCTACTGGGGGAGAGCAGAGGGCTAGTACTAGTAGCGCCAGAAAGAATGAAGCGACTGGGCCAAAGCCGAAAGGACGCTCAGCTGTGGATATATCTGGTGGTGAAAGGAAAGTCCAATGCTGTAATGATTTATTCTCCATAGGAACCTGGAATGTAAGATCCATGAATCAAGGCAAGCTAGACGTAGTCAAAAAAGAGATGACAAGACTGAACATTGACATCTTAGGAATCAGCGAACTAAAATGGACAGGAATGGGTGAATTTAACTCAGATGACCATCAGGTATACTACTGTGGGCAAGAATCCCTCAGAAGAAATGGAGTAGCCTTCATAGTCAATAAAAGAATAGGAAAAGCAATACTGGGATACAATCCTCAAAATGACAGAATGATCTCTATTCGAATCCAAGGCAAACCATTCAATATCACAGTAGTCCAAATCTATGCACCAACCACTGGTGCTGAAGAGGATGAAATTGACCGGTTCTATGAAGCCCTACAGCACCTTATAGAATTAACACCAAAAAATGATGTCCTTATCATCATGGGGGATTGGAATGCTAAGGTAGGAAGCCAAAAGATAACCGGAATAACAGGCAAGTTTGGACTTGGAGTACAAAATGAAGCAGGGCACAGGCTAATAGAATTTTGTCAAGAGAATACGATGGTCATAACAAACACTCTTTTCCAACAACCCAAGAGACGGCTCTACACATGGACATCACCAGACGGTCAACATAGAAATCAGATTGACTATGTGCTCTGCAGCCAAAGATGGAGAAGCTCTATACAGTCAGTAAAAACAAGACCAGGAGCTGACTGTGGCTCAGATCATGAGCTTCTCGTTGCAAAATTTAGGCTTAAATTGAAAAAAGTAGGGAAAAGCACTAGGCCACTCAGGTATGAACTAAATCATATTCCTGATGAATATACAGTAGAGGTGACAAATAGATTTAAGGAACTGGATCTGATAGACAGAGTGCCTGAAGAACTATGGATGGAAGTTCGCAACATTGTACAAGAGGTAGCAACTAAAACCATCCCAAAGAAAAAGAAATGCAAGAAAGCAAAATGGCTGTCTGAGGAAGCTTTGCAAATAGCTGAGGAAAGAAGGGAAGCGAAAGGCAAAGGAGAAAGAGAAAGATACACCCAATTGAATGCAGAATTCCAGAGAGTAGCTAGAAGAGATAAGAATGCCTTCTTAAATGAACAGTGCAAAGAAATAGAAGAAAACAACAGAATAGGGAGGACCAGAGATCTCTTCAAGAAAATTGGAGATATGAAGGGAACGTTTCATGCAAAGATGGGCATGATAAAGGACCAAAATGACAGAGACCTAACAGAGGCAGAAGAGATTAAGAAGAGATGGCAAAACTACACAGAAGAACTATACAAGAATGAGCTTAACATCCCAGATAACCACAATGAGATGGTCATTGACCTCGAACCAGACATCCTAGAATGTGAAGTGAAATGGGCCTTAGAAAATCTGAGCAACAACAAAGCTAGTGGAGGTGACAGTATTCCAGCTGAGCTATTCAAAATCTTAAAAGACGATGCAGTAAAAGTGCTACATTCAATTTGCCAGCAAATTTGGAAAACTCAACAGTGGCCACAGGATTGGAAAAGGTCAGTTTACATTCCAATTCCAAAGAAAGGCAATGCCAAAGAATGTTCAAACTATCGCACCATTGCACTCATTTCACATGCTAGTAAAGTTATGCTTAAAATCCTACAAGCTAGACTCCAGCAGTATGTGGATCGAGAACTACCAGAAGTACAGGCAGGATTTCGAAGAGGCAGAGGAACTAGAGATCAAATTGCCAACATACGCTGGATCATGGAGAAAGCTAGGGAGTTCCAGAAAAACATCTACTTCTGCTTCATTGACTATGCAAAAGCCTTTGATTGTGTGGATCACAACAAATTGTGGCAAGTCCTTAAAGAGATGGGAGTACCAGACCATCTCATTTGTCTCTTTAGAAACCTATATGTGGGTCAAGAAGCAACAGTGAGAACCGAACACGGAACCACTGATTGGTTCAAAATTGGAAAAGGAGTCCGGCAAGGCTGTATACTGTCGCCCTGCCTATTTAACTTATATGCAGAGCACATCATGAGAAAGGCAGGGCTAGATGAATCAAAAGTTGGAATTAAGATTGCTGGGAGAAATATCAACAACCTAAGATATGCAGATGATACCACTCTGATGGCAGAAAGTGAAGAGGAACTAAAGAGCCTCTTGATGCGGGTGAAGAAGGAGAGTGCAAAAGTTGGCTTGAAACTCAACATTAAGAAAACCAAAATCATGGCATCCGGCCCTCTCAATTCCTGGCAAATAGATGGGGAAGAAATGGAGGTAGTGACAGATTTTATTTTTCTGGGCTCCAAGATCACCTCAGATGGGGACTGCAGCCAAGAAATTAAAAGACGCTTGCTCCTGGGGAGGAAAGCTATGGCAAATCTAGGCAGCATTCTAAAAAGCAGAGACATCACCCTGCCAACAAAAGTGCGTATAGTCCAGGCCATGGTTTTCCCAGTTGCAATGTATGGCTGTGAAAGTTGGACCATAAGAAAGGCTGAGCGCAAAAGAATTGAGGCCTTTGAACTATGGTGCTGGAGAAGACTCCTGCGAGTCCCTTGGACTGCAAGGCGTTCAAACCGGTCAGTCCTAGAAGAGATCAACCCCGACTGCTCCTTAGAAGGCCAGATCCTGAAGTTGAAACTCAAGTACTTTGGCCACCTAATGAGAAGGAAGGATTCACTGGAGAAGAGCCTAATGCTGGGAAAGATGGAGGGCAATAGAAGAAGGGGACGACAGAGAATGAGATGGCTGGATGGAGTCACTGAAGCAGTAGGTGTGAATTTAAATGGACTCCAGAAGATGGTAGAGGACAGGAAGACCTGGAGGAACGTTGTCCATGGGGTCGCGATGGGTCGGACACGACTTCGCAATTAACAACAACAACAACAACAACAACACAATAATAATAGTAATAGTAGAAATAGTAATAGTAATAATAATAATAAAAACAACAACAATAATAGTAGTAATAATAATAATAATAATAACAACAATAATAATAACAGACAACAAACAACAACACAATAATAATAGTAATAATAGTAGTAGTAGTAATTATAACAACAATAATAAAAACAAACAAACAAACAAACAAACAAACAACAACAACAACAACAACAACAATAACAATAATAATAATAATAATAATAATAATAATAATAATAATAATAATAATAATAATAATAAAGTTGGAGGGGACCTTGGAGGTCATCTAGTGTCGATCCGAACCTGCAACTTTGGGGGGCGAGTGCGAAACAGCCATCTTAAAGAAAGCAGGCAGACAGACTGGACTCCTCCGAAGCCAGACACCCCCCCTCCCCCCGAAGAGCCGAGTGCGGATCCTCCCACCTTCTCTGGTCTCGCTGGGGATCTTAACCTCGTGCAGCCAGTTCCAAAACTTTGGGACGTCCACAAAGCTCTGTTTTATTTCTAAGGGAAAGAAGAAAAGGGAGGGGGAAGCCCTGCAGAGCTGTGGACTACAACTCCCACCATCCCCAGCCAGGCTCAGGGGATGAGCCAGGACGGCATCAGCCCTTGAACCCTGCCCATGCCCACCGTGGTGGAGTGGGGGGGGGGTTGGGGACCTGCTTACCGATCACCCGGAGCACCCGATGGGTTTTCTCCAGGAGCAGGTCCAGCGCTGCCTCATCTGGGGCCGAGAAAATAGAAAATGGGGGGGAGGCTGTTGCAAGCCGGGGCTGGACCTGGGGGATAGCTGCCTGCGGGGAAAGTCGTTGGCCCAAGCCTGCTTGGGTCCTGAAGCCCAGGAAGCAGCGTGGGCCGATTCTGTGCTGTTCAACCTGTCCTACCTCGCAGGGCTGTTATTCCAGAGGATTGTGAGACTCGGCGTCCAACCCGAAACCCTCCGGCGGAAGCGCAACGATGGGGCGAAGGAGACTGGCACGGCTTTGTAACAAGGCTGCCAAAGCGACGCCTTGCACAAAAGGTTCTCGACGTACGACGGACCACTTAGTGACCGAAGGAAATGGCCGACAACCCGTACTCAAATTGTCCTAAGGAGAGACTGGACGGCCATTTGTCTAAAAAGATACAGGTTCTCCTGCTTGAGCAGGGGGCTGGACTAGAGGACCTCTGAGGTCACCACCAGCTCTATTCCGATTGATTGATCGATTGATTGATTGATTGATTCAATTGATTGAAATGGACTAGAGCAGTGGTTCTCAACCTGTGGGTCGGGACCCCATTTGGGGTCAAGCGACCATTTTACGGGGGTCGCCCAACAACGCAGTCTGCCATTTTTTCCCCCCTTTTCCTTAGCTGTGCTCCTCCCTTTTATTCTATTGGCTTTTGAAAGCCAATAGAATAGACTCTCTTGAATAGTCTTTAATTCTATTGGCTTTCCAAAGCCAATAGGAATTGTCCAGGCTGCCTCTGCCCTGCTGAGCCCGCCTAAAGTCCCATTCTGCAAACGGGGCTGCACCAGTTGAGTAGTCCTCAACTTACGACCGGTTGAGTAGTCCTCGACTTACGACCAGTTGGGGGTCGCGGCATTAAAAAGGTTGAGAACCACTGGCCTAGAGTCTCCTGTTTGAGCAGGGGGTTGGACTAGAGGATCTTCAAGGTCCCTTCCAGCTCTATTCTGATTGATTGATTGATTGATTGAAATTACGACCGTCCCTGGGCGTAGGGTGAGCTCCCTCCTATGGGCGGGGTGCCTCCCCCTTCTTCATGGCCCCCCTTCCCAGGTTGAGGTCCCGGGGTCTCTCTCTACCTAAGGCAAAGTCCCGAACAGCCGCTGCCCCCCAGGGGTACTTGGAGCAGCCCCCCCGGGCGAAACGCTCTCGGTGGCGGGCGCAGAGCCGGGCGAAACGCATCCTCAGGTTCTTGAACTCGTGTCCGCAGTGGAGGCAGCCCTCCGCGCCCCCCATGGCCAGGTGGAGGAGGAAGAGGAGGAGGAGGAGAAAGACAGCTGGGGTGGGCCAAGGGACCCCTAGCCCCAGGAGCGCCGGGGCAGGGGGTGCAAGATGGCCCATGGTGAGCAGCTAATGGGCGGAGCCAGGAAGGAGTGGGCGGGGCCCCAAGGGCGTTCTGGAACCCCGTTTCCATGGTGTCTTTGGCCCCGGGTTCTAGAGTTTGACGCGTTGTTTGGTGAGGCCAAGAATCACAGAAGCCACGAATCATAGAAGCCAAGAATCATAGAAGCCAGGAATCATAGAAACCAAGAATCATAGAAACCACGAATCATAGAAGCCAAGGATCATAGAAACCATGAATCATAGAAACCAAGAATCATAGAAACCAAGAATCACAGAAACCACGAATCATAGAAACCATGAATCATAGAAACCACGAATCATAGAAGCCAAGGATCATAGAAACCATGAATCATAGAAACCAAGAATCATAGAAACCAAGAATCACAGAAACCACGAATCATAGAAACCATGAATCATAGAAACCACGAATCATAGAAGCCAAGAATCATAGAAGCCAAGAATCACAGAAACCACGAATCATAGAAACCACGAATCATAGAAGCCAAGAATCATAGAAGCCAAGAATCATAGAAACCACGAATCATAGAAGCCAAGAATCATAGAAACCACGAATCATAGAAACCAAGAATCATAGAAACCACGAATCATAGAAGCCAAGAATCACAGAAACCATGAATCATAGAAACCACGAATCATAGAAGCCAAGAATCATAGAAGCCAAGAATCATAGAAACCACGAATCATAGAAGCCAAGAATCATAGAAACCATGAATCATAGAAACCACGAATCATAGAAGCCACGAATCATAGAAGCCAAGAATCATAGAAGCCAAGAATCATAGAAACCACGAATCATAGAAGCCAAGAATCATAGAAACCACGAATCATAGAAACCAAGAATCATAGAAACCACGAATCATAGAAGCCAAGAATCACAGAAACCATGAATCATAGAAACCACGAATCATAGAAGCCAAGAATCATAGAAGCCAAGAATCATAGAAACCACGAATCATAGAAGCCAAGAATCATAGAAACCATGAATCATAGAAACCACGAATCATAGAAGCCAAGAATCATAGAAACCACGAATCATAGAAGCCAAGAATCATAGAAACCACGAATCATAGAAACCAAGAATCATAGAAACCACGAATCATAGAAGCCAAGAATCACAGAAACCATGAATCATAGAAACCATGAATCATAGAAACCACGAATCATAGAAGACAAGAATCATAGAAACCACGAATCATAGAAGCCAAGAATCATGGAAACCAAGAATCATAGAAACCACGAATCATAGAAACCAAGAATCACAGAAACCATGCATCAAAGAAACCACGAAACCATGAATCATAGAAACCACGAATCATAGAAGACAAGAATCATAGAAACCAAGAATCATAGAAACCACGAATCATAGAAGCCAAGAATCATGGAAACCACGAATCACAGAAACCACAAATCATAGAAGCCAAGAATCACAGAAACCATAAGGCAAAAACCATGGAGGTTTTCTAGTCTGACCCCCAGGAGCCCAAGGCAGCAGCCTTTATATCATTCCAGACAAATAATTTAATAAATTAAGGTATAGTTGTATTTAAGATTATATTAAATGTGGATATATTTATATATAACACATAAATTCTGGGTCTGCTTTGGCTCAGCAAAGCTTTGCTAGGCGTTTGGCATACGGATATTCCTTGATTTACGACTGCAGTTGAGCCCAAAATTTCCACCGCTAAGCAAGACAGTCATTAAGTGAGTTTTGCCCTGTTTTATGACTTTCCTTGACACCGTTGTTAAGTGAATCACTGCAGTTGTTCAGTGAGTCACACGGCTGTTAAGTGGATCTGGCGTCTCCCATGGACGTTGCTTGTCCGGAGGTCGCAAAAGAATATCACATGACCCAACCGGGACGCCACGACCGTCGTAAGTGTGAATCAGCGGCCCAAAGTCACTGTTTTTGGGTCTGTCACTTCAAACGGTCACTAAACAAACCGTTGTGAGCAGGGGACTATCTGTGATCTGTAGCTTTTGGCCTGATTCACATATTTGGGCCGTATCTTCGAAGGGATTCCGTTGTTTTCAGCAAACCAGGTTTTGACCAGAACAGGAATTGCACACAAGAGCAACTTGGCCATCGGCTCTCCAGGATGGTTTAACTGGTTTTCCTGGAAAGGGTTGGACTAGATGACCCTTGAGGGTGCTTTCCAAGTGCACAACTCTAGGATTTCCCCATTCGTCTGGCCAAGGCGTCTCCCCAGCCTGTCGGCTTTGTGGCGCCTCGACAGTTGTGATTGCGGTGCAGTGTTTCTCAACCTGGGCAACCTGAAGATGTGTGGGCTTCACTTCCCAGAATTCCCCAGGCCAGCAAGGCCTGATGGGAACCATTTCAATCTCCTAATCATCTAATCATCTTCTAATAAAGGACAGCGACTAAATTTCTCAGTCCTGCCTGGACCCCGAAAGAGATTAGATTAGACCTCTAACCACAAGCCACCTTGGAACCGGGGTTTAAGACGACGGGTGAGAAAGCATCCTTCAGAAACCCTGGAAAACTCCCATCTCTCTGGTTGCTGAGGATTATGGGTCCAAGAGGACTAGGCAGGATCTCTCAGTTAACCCAGTTAACAGATCGAACGTGGGCCCTTCTGGGACCGAAGCCACGTTCTCTCCAGATCACATTCAGGTTGAAGATGTCAACAGAGGAAAGTCTTTGTAGAGCTCAGGGTTCAAATCTGGGTCCTCGGTGCTCTCTGAGCTGGGTGGTTTCCTTGCAGACGTTTCGTGACCCAACTGGGGAACATCATCAGTGCTAGAAGGGGGGAGGAGGAGGAGGAGGAGGAGGAGGAGGAGGAGGAAGACAACGACGACGATGACAACGACAGCTGGGGGGGGGTCCTTGGTGCTCTCTGAGCTGGGTGGTTTCCTTGCAGACGTTTCATGACCCAACTAGGGAACATCATCAGTGCTAGAAGGGGGGAGGAGGAGGAGGAGGAGGAGGAGGAAGAAGAAGAGGAGGAGGAAGAGGAGGAGGAAGACTGTGGGGCCCTTGGTGCTCTCTGAGCTGGGTGGTTTCCTTGCAGACGTTTCATGACCCAGCTAGGTAACATCATCAGTGCTAGAAGGGAGGAGGGAGAAGGGGAAGAGGAGGGGGGAGGGGGAGGAGGAGGAGGAAGAGGGGAGGAGGAGGAGGGGGGAGGGGAGGGGGAAGAGGAGGACTTCTTTGGGGTCCTTGAAGCTCTCCAAAATTGGTCGTTTTCTGGCAGACGTTTCATGACCCAACTAGATAACATCATCAGGTCCAAACTGAAGCAACCTTAAAGTTTAAGAATCCCTCTGCACATGCTCCAAGAGGGATATTCTCGCCTGCAGCCTCTGGCTGGACCAGGTGCTTCCCCAGCACCCTGGCTTGACTGCAGCTGTGCTGGACCCCCCCCCTTTTCAACCCCCTCCCCTTGTGCCCCAACCTTCCGGTCTGAACACGTCCTTGGAAGGATAGAAAACCCGGAAGGGAAACCCAGACTGCACAGCGCCCAGGTGTGAGCAGGGACCACGTGCCTGTGTGTCAGAGCCGCGCAGGGGAGAAACGGGCCTGGGGAAAGGAGGCTTACTCAGACCCAAAGGAGAATGTAGGTCAGGGCCCACCTGACGCCAGCAGCTACCTCTGCCCTGGGCTGTGTGAATCAGCAACAAGGGAGCGGTGCAAAAACACACATTTATCGTGTTATCAAAAATTACACCCTGCCCTGCCAGGTCGGGTGGCTGACATTTGCCCTGCGCGATTTTGGCACTCTGAAAACCACAGCGGGATGCGCAAGAAATAACATTGCTTCTGGATCTCAAGAAATTAAGAAACGTTCCCAAACTCAGCGCAGGAACTTTCCCAAACTCAAAGGGATTCCAGAACCCAGAAGGCACCGATTTACAAAAGTGAGCTATTAATTGACAGAGGGAGGGAGGGTGAATCCTGTTCAGAGCAAAATTCAGAAGAGAAGAGAAGAGAAGAGAATATAGAATATAGATTCTATTCTATATTCTATATTATAGAATATAGACTAGAATATAGGTTATAGATTATAGAATAGAATAGAATAGAATAGAATAGAATAGAATAGAATAGAATAGAATAGAATAGAATAGAATAGAATAGAATAGAGCTGGAAGGGACCTTGGAGGTCTTCTAGTCCAGCCCCCTGCTCAAGCAGAAGATACCATTTCAAACAGGTGGCTGTCCAGTCTCTTCTTAAAAACCTCCAGTGATGGAGCGCCCACGATTTCTGGTGGCAAGCTGTTCCACTGGTTAATTGTCCTCACTGCCAGGAAGTTTCTCCTTAATTCCAGGTTGCTTCTCTCTTTGATCAGTTTCCATCCATTGTTTCTCGTCCTGCCCTCTGGTGCTTTGGAGAATAACATGACCCCCTCCTCTTCTTGGTGGCAACCCCTCAAATACTGAAACGCTGCTATCATGTCTCCCCTATTTCTTCTTTTCTTTAGAATAGCCAAACCCCGGTCCTGCAGCCATTTTTCATTATGTTTTAGTCTCCAGGCCTTGGATCCTCTTAGTTGCTCTTCTCTGCACTTTTTCCAAACTCTCAAGATCTTTTTTGTGATGTGGTGACCAAAACTGGCTGCAGTATTCCAGGTGTGGCCTTACTAAGGATTTACAAAACGGTACTAATACTGTGCGTGATCTCGATTCTATGCCTCTGTTTACGCAACCCAGGATTGTGTTGGCTTTTTTGGCTGCCGCCGCACACGGCTGGCTCAGGGTCAAGGGATCGTCCACTAGGACTCCAAGGTCCATCTCACCGTGGCTGTTTTTGAACCAGGTCTGGCCCAGTCTCTACTCGTACCTTTGATTTTTCCTGCCTAAATGTAAAACTTTGCTTTTCTCCACCTTGAAACTCATTTTGTTGGACGGGGCCCCTTGTTCAAGTCTATCCAGATGTTTTTGGGTCCTGAGTTTGTCTTCTGGGGTGTTGGCTGCTCCTGTCAGTTTGGTGTCACCTGCAGATTTGACGAGTTCCCCTTCAATTCCCTCGTCTGAGTCATTGATGAAGATATTGGAGAGTTTACTCGGCCTAAGACGGGGCCTTGTGGTACCCCGCTGCTTACTTCCCTCCGTGCGGATGTAGGGCCGTTGAGGACTACTCCTTGAGTATGGTTTGCCAGCCAGCTACAGATCCATCTGGGGGTGATGTTGTCTGTCCCACCCATTTGTAGTTTACCAAGCAGTAGGTTGTGGTCTACTTTGTCAAATGCCTTACTGAAAACTAAGTATACTACGTCCACAGCGTTTCGCTGGTCTATTCGTTTAGTCACTTTATCGAAGAATGAAATAAGATTGGATTGGCATGATAAAATACGATAAAGCCAGTAAGAGGGGGGAAAAAACGATCACGAACAATCTTTAAATCAATGTTTTTCTTTTCTTTTTTTAAACAAAATTTTTATTAAGTTTATATAGATGAGGAAAAATAGGAACAATACAGGTATGATAAAGGAAGGGGTGGAAGGAAGGGAAGGGAATAAAGCATTAGGGTAAAATAAGGATAGGTACAGTCACATATTTCAACAAACAAGCTACCGTCCGGATCATAATAATGAGTAAATATCATATTCAACCATTTTTACCAAAGCTTAGACCAGTGTTTCTCAACCTTGACAATTTTAAGGCATGTGGACTTCAACTCCCAATGCTGGCTGTGGAATTCTGGGAGTTGAAGTCCACATGCCTTAAAATTGTCAAGGTTGAGAAACACTGGCTTAGACTGTAACATACTAAAAACAATTAGTAAACAAATACGTTGATCTAGTAAGTAAACACTACTAATAAAATCTCAAAAAACCCTAAAAATCAAAAGTAACAAATGAGAATCAGTAAATCAGGAAAAATAATCATATCATCAAAATATTAGTTAGAACTCAATTAAAAATCAGTCAATGTTTTTCAATCTGGATAACTTTAAGACTTGTGGACTTCAACTCCCAGAATTCCCTGGCACTAATGCATTCCTTTTGATATGTATGCCCATTGTGGCATGCTTACTCTCTTGTAATCCCTTCCTCTGCAGTCTCTTTGCTCTGTGGGGTAGGGGCCTGAGGAATTCTGGGAGTTGAAGTCCACCCCTCTTAGTTGCTGGAATTGAGTTAAGGAATCCCCTAAGGGTCTCCTGTTGGTGCCTTTTCCCCTGCAGCCTTCTCCCTCCCTCCAATAAACCCCACATCCTGCATTGGACATCCAAATAAGCCGATTTCCCCCCCCACTTCCTGTCCCGAGAGCGCCAGTTGGAGATTCACTGTAGAAAATGAATCCATCCACACCAATGGGAAGCTGTGCCCTCTAGTGGCCAATGTATGCAACTACATCTTGGCTTCCAAACATCTGGTGACTAGAGTTTTCCTAGAAATAACTAACCCAGTTTATTGTCCCCAGTTAGGGACAGCAGCCCCGTGTCTCTGAGAACAGCTCAGGGAGACCCAGCTCCAGAGAGTCCTCAACCTACGACCACAATTCCCTTCGCAAGCGGTGAGGTCGTTAAGTGACCCGTGCCCGGTTTTAGGGCCTCGTCTCTCTCGAGGAACCAAGGAGGAGCTATGTTGAGCTGAGAACTCTGGGAGTTGTAGTCTGTACATCTGGAGGAGGCCCAGGGTAGGGGAGCTCACCGCTGTTGTTTGGGTTGGGGGGGGTCTCACGATGGGGGAAGCACCCCCTCTCTCCGGCTGAACGGGGGTTTTGTAAGATGGAAACCAGCAAAGGCGGGCAAGGGAGTGGGCATTAAATATTATTTTTTCTATTAGAGAACGTTAAAGCTCCTATCCTTTGCATGCAGGCGGTTGTTTGCAAATTAAAATATACCCTGATGACGTTCCCTAGTTGGGTCATGAAACGTCCACAAGGAAACCACCCAGATCAGAGAGCACCAAGGACCCCACAGTCTGTCCTTCCTTCCTTCCTTCCTTCCTTCCTTCCTTCCTTCCTTCCTTCCTTCCTTCCGCACTGATGATGTTCCCTGGTTGGGTCCACAAGGAAACCACCAAGATCAGAGAGCACCAAGGACCCCATAATCCTCCTCCTCCCTGCCTCCTCCTCCTCTCTGCAACCCCCCCTCCCTTCTAGCACTGATGATGTTCCCTAGCTGGGTCATGAAACGTCTGCAAGAAGACCACCAACTCAGAGAGTACCAGGGATCCCCTGGTTGTGCTTCTTCTTCTTCTTCTTCTTCTTCTTCTTCTTCTTCTTCTTCTTCTTCTTCTTCTTCTTCTTCTTCTTCTTCTTCTTCTTCTTCTTCTTCTTCTTCTTCTTCTTTCCTTTCTTCTTCCTTCCTCTTCTTCTTGTTCTCCTCCTCCTCCTCCCTTCTAGCACTGATGATGTTCCCTAGCTGGGTCATGAAACATCTGCAAGAAACCCTACACAGCTCAGAAAGCACCAAGGACCCCACAGTTCAGCCCGCTGCTACAAATATTCTCTTCTGTTGATAAAACATGCAGCTGGTGTGTGTGTGTGTATGTATGTGTATGTATATGTTGAAGCAGCCGGCGTGAATTTAAATGGACTCCAGAAGATGGTAGAGGACAGGAAGACCTGGAGGAACATTGCCTATGGGGTCGCGATGGGTTGGACACGACTTCGCAATTAACAACAAATATGTATATGTATGTATATATATTTGCTATATTTAAAGCAAATAGACTTTAGTGCAGTGGTTCTCAACCTGTGGGTCGGGACCCCATTTGGGGTCGAACGACCATTTCACGGGGGTCGCCAAACAATGCAGTCCGCCATTTTTTCCCCCTTTTCCTTAGCTGTGCTCCTCCCTTTTATTCTATTGGTTTTTGAAAGCCAATAGAAGAGACTCTCTTGAATAGAGTCTAATTCTATTGGCTTTCCAAAGCCAATAGGAATTGTCCAGGCTGTCTCTGCCCTGCTGAGCCCGCCAAATGCCCCATTCTGCAAACGGGGCTGCACCAGTTGAGTAGTCCTCGACCTACGACCGGTTGGGGGTTGCGGCATTAAAAAGGTTGAAAACCACTGTTTTAGTGCATGAAAAGGAAAAGAAACACACTCAGCTGCCCATTTTCAAATCCATCCTCTTCCCTGCATGCTTAGCTCCACTTAGCTGCTGTGACCCCCCCCCCTCCCCGAAGCCCCCCAGGCCCTGGGAGATGGTTCAGGAGGCAGCCAGGGAATTTATGCTGATGTGGCTCCCCCCAAAATCAAACATTTCCTGGCTGCCCACAGCGTTTGCTCGCAGGTTTTGTTTTCACAACACAGAAAAATTGTGATTTTATGACCTTGTTTTGCGCTGGTGCTCATTAAGTGTCGGCTGCGGTCGTAAAGCGAACTTCTCGGTCGTTAAATGAACCAGCGCTTCTCTATGGGCCGCTGTATCTGGACCCACCGACGGGTCCCTGTAGCTTTGTAACCTCTGGCGAAGAAGCTGGTGAATCTCCCCCCCCCCCTGTTGCTGCCCCCTTCCCCAAATTCAGCAACCCCCGATTTCACACAGAGATCAGAGGGAAAAATAAAATTGCCGGTCGGGCTTTATTGTGACGTGGCAATCCCAGGGAGGGTCTTGCATTATCGTGAGGTGTGGCAAAGCCCCCCAACCCAAACAGGCAGACTCTTGAAAGGGGGGGGGGAAATCAACCTAGACAAATTTTGTACGATGTTCTTCTTCCCCCTTCACACCGGAGCCAGGAACACAATTATTCATTCCTTTGTGCGTCCCGCTTTGCGAAGCAAAAGGCAAAGAAAGACACCAGGAAAACTGAACTTAGTCTTAAGGAAGCCGCCTTTCAAATGGGTTGGACTACTTCTCCCATCGTCCCCGTCCAGCAGCAGCCAGGCGGGAAGCCAGGCCTTTCCCGAGACGTGGAGCCGTGACTTTCCCGCACCCCCTTCGCGTGCAGAGATGGGAAGCCGGTGTGTGAAAACGCTTGCCATAAATTAGAAGGAAAATAAGTTAAAAAAGGAAGAGCACCCCATTAATTACAGGCAGAACCTCCCCCCCCAAAATTATATTAATTACAAAGCAAGAATTGAAATGGGAACAGCATCTACGTCCTCCTAATTTGGACATTTGGAAAAACACATTTTAAAGACTAGCCAGGGTTGTTTGCAACAGATAGTCCTCGACTTATAACCATTAGGGAGCCTGCCCGTCGTGAAGGTCATAAAGCGGGTCACTCACGTGACCAACCTGATTTTACGACTTTTGGGGGCAGTGGTTGTTAAGTGACGGATGCGGTCGTAAAATGACCACGGTTGGCCGCTTAATGATCCAAGGGTTGTCTATATAGGCCGGCTGTCGTAAATGCCAGTAAAACCGTCATAAAATGAGTCACAGGAGCGTGTAAAAGCAGGCCCGGTGCCAAGAACGTGACACGCAGCCGTGGGACCACACAACGGGGGTGACTGTCAGAATTTCGGAACCGGGTTGTGAGTGCCCCCGCGGAGGTCCGTTGTAATTCGGAACAGTCACTAAGCGATTGCTCGTAAGTCAAGGATTACCTGCATCCCTTCGGTTTTCATGGACTGCAATTTGCTCCATCATGTGTGAAATGCAGATAGTCCCCTAGTTACATTTCATTTACTGACTGTTCAAAGTTACATCACGGAAAGAAGGGATTTATGACTGTTTTTCACACGACCGTCGCACCATCCCCACGGACACGGGATCAAAATTCAGACGCTTGACAACTGACTCATATTTAATGATGGTCGCAGTGGCCCAAGGTCACGTGATCCTTCTGCGACCGTCTGACAAGCAAAGTCCGATTCGCTTAACGACCGTCTGACTAATTTATCAACAGCGGCGATCCTCTTAAAAACCGGGGCAAAATTCACTTTTTTAAAAAACGACTCGCTTAACAACAGAAATTGCGAGCTCACTGGTGGTACGAAAGTCAAGGGCCACCTGTACCTTTTGGGGGGGGTTCCGTCCTAACTCTGAACTTTTCCTAAGGGACCCGTCGTAAGTCGAGGACTGCCTCTGTAGGTTTGCAGCCAACACAGATAACCCAGCTTGCATCCTAAACGCAAAGTGCCTTGGGATGTGCGCGGCGTCACTCACAGGGTAGCATCACTGTGAGGTCATTCCTCGCCCCCTTCCCCCCCCCCCCCGTGGATGCTTCAGCCTTCCTCGTCCATCAGCTTCCTCGTCCCTCGTAGACCCTTCCTCGCCGAAGGCAAAGATGGACGATTTGGAGGGACGGACCCCCTCTGTGGCTCTTCCATATCGGCCACGTCTGGACAACGAAAGCTCAGGCCCTGGGTGCAATCTAGAAAGAGGGCGGGGGGGGGGGGAAGAAAAAAGGGGTGGGGTGGGCAAGAAATGGGAGAGAAATTGTGAGTCAAAGCACACAAAGGCAGGCTTTGGAGGCAGAACAAAGGCCTGTTTGTCAAGGTCCGAGACGGGCGCGTTTTCTCCTCCCTCTGACCGCCGAGCATCACCACGTACCACTCGCTGCTGGGGCCGTGCAGCTCTTCTCCACCCAGGCTTGCTTCCCTGACTGGTAGCCCTTCAGAACAACAGACTTGGAGGGCACTTTGGAGGTCTTCTAGTCCAACCCCCTGCTTGGGCAGGAGATCCTAAACTATTCCCGACAAGGGGCTGCCCAATCTCCTTTTAAAAGCCTCCAGTGTTAGAGCACCCCCAAGTTCTGGAGGCAAGTCGTTCCACTGGTTAATTGAGCGGGGATTATAGAATAACAGACTTGGAAGGGACCTTGGAGGTCATCTAGTCCAACCCCCTGCTCAGGCAGGAAACCCTATACCGTTTCAGACAAACGGCTGTCCAGTCTCTTCTTAAACACCTCCAGGGATGGAGCAACCACAACTTCTGGAGGCAGGTGGTTCCACTGGTGAATTGTTCTCACTGTCAGGAAATTTCTCCTTAGTTCTAGGTTGCTTCTCTCCTTGGTTAGTTTCTATCTTTTGTTTCTTGTCCTGCCTTCAGAGGCTTTGGAGAATAATTTGACCCCCCCCCTTCTTTGTGGCAGCCCCCCAAATACTGGAATACTGCTCTCATGTCACCCCTTAGTCCTTCTTTTCTCTAGAAACACCCAAATCCTGCGACTGTTCTTCCTATGTTTTAGTCTCCAGGCCTTGGATCATCTCTGTTGCTCTTCTCTGCACTTTTTCCAAACTCTCAACATCTTTTTTGTGATGTGGTGACCAAAATTGGCTGCAGTATTCCAGGCGTGGCCTTACTAGGGTTTTATAAAGCGGTACTAATACCTTGCGTGATCTTGATTCTCTGCCTCTATTTATGCAACTCAGGATTATATTAGTTTTTTTGGCTGCTGCTGCACCTGGATGGCTGATGGTCAAGTGATGGTCCACTAGGACTCCAAAGTCCCTCTCACAGTTGCTGTGTTTGAACCAGGTCTCCCCCAATCAAGGAGAGACGCAACCTAGAACTAAGGAGAAACTTCCTGACAGTGAGAACAATTAACCAGTGGAACAACCTGCCTCCAGAAGCGGTAAATGCTCCAACACTGGAAGTCTTTAAAAAGAGACTGGACAGCCATTTGTCCGAAATGGTATAGGACAGTGGTTTTCAACCTGTGGGTCGGGACCCCATTTGGGGTCGAACGACCATTTCACGGGGGTCGCCAAACAACGCAGCCCGCCATTTTTTCCCCCTTTTCCTTAGCTGTGCTCCTCCCTTTTATTCTATTGGCTTTTGAAAGCCAATAGGAATTGTCCAGACTGTCTCTGCCCTGCTGAGCCCGCCAAAAGTCCCATTCTGCAAACGGTGCTGCACCAGTTGAGTAGTCCTCGACTTACGACCGGTGGAGTAGTCCTCGACTTACGACCGGTTGGGGGGGGTCGCGGCATTAAAAAGGTTGAGAAACACTGGTGTAGGGTTTCCTGCCTGAGCAGGGGGTTGGACTAGATGACCTCCAAGGTCCCTTCCAACTTTATTATTATTATTATTAAACTAATCACGGAGAGAAGCAAGCAACCTAGAACTAAGGAGAAACTTCCTGACAGGGAGAACAATTAACCAGTGGAACTACCTGCCTCCAGAAGCAGTAAATGCTCCAACACTGGAAGTTTTTAAGAAGAGACTGGACAGCCATTTGTCTGAAACGGGATAGGGTTTCCTGCCTGAGCAGGGGGTTGGACTAGATGACCTCCAAGATCCCTTCCAACTTTATTATTATTATTATTATTATTAATAATAATAATAATAATAAGTACTTGTACCTTTGATTTTTCCTGCCTAAGTTTAAGACTTTGCTTTTCTCCACCTTGAAACTCATTCTGTTGGACAGGGCCCACCTTAATGTTCTCATTCCAGGCGCTTGGATCCTCCCTTTTAAAGCTCGGATCCTCCCCATCATCCACTACCCTCCCTCCCACCCAGATTAATCAGCCTTCAGGATCTCCACCCAGTTTTGCCTCTTCAAAAGGCTGCTTGATTCTCCCAGGAGATGCCCATCCCCTGCAAATCAGCTCTGGCTGCCAGGTCTCAGGAGAAGCCCCCTCCCCACCCCACCCCCTCTTTGTTCCCAGGCCGAGGGGTCACCCCACTTTTAAAGCCCTTTAAGGTCAAGAACCTGGCCCCGTTGCCAGGGATTTAGACCTCGGGCCAAGGCAGAGAATAAGATTTGTTTGATTAAGGTGCTGCGTGAATCCACCCACGCCAGCTTGTGGCATAATGACACAACAAAGCCAACCGGCTTTGCCAAGTTGACGCAATAAACACGGTTAAGCAAACCACCGCTTAAGAGAGCGTGTGCTTTCCTTTCCTCCGTCAAGTGTCCGGGCTTCTGAGTTGCAGGGCTACCGCGAGTGGAGGGCCCTTGCCAGCTAGTCCCCGTGCCCAGTGGCCAATAGGCCACAGCCCGGTAACGGGCCGTGGATCCTAGTTTGGGGACCCCTGTTCTAGTCCAACACCCCGTTTAGGCAGGAAACCTACACCATTTCAGACAAACAAACCCAGTACCGTTTCAGACAAACACTCCTGCTTACCCTCTCGGTCCAACTGGAGGGAGAGTCGGCTGCTGCCACGGGCTGCCTCTGCCCCGACATTGGGCTCAGCCATTCAGTGTCGCACAAAACGCAACGAACGAGCGTTCAGGATATCGGCCGGGTCAGGGAAGACCGAATCCACTCGGAAGCCCTGGGCCAAGGCCACCTTCAACACTTCTTCCAGAAATTCGTTGGAGGATCGGATCTCTCGCCCGTCCACCCACAGGCGGCGCAACTTCTGCTTGGCGTACTCCGCAGCCGGCAGAGCCGCTGGACACGGGGCCCACTCCAAGCAGAGGTGGTGGCACGTGGTGGTTTCCACGAGGGAATTTCCCGATGAACCATCTGGCATCTCGTCATCCGTCTCCACATCTTCGTCCGTGGAGTCGCCCAGACAAATTCCCTGATCGCCGTTGGGAAACCAACACTTCCACCCTCCGGGTTCCCGGATGGCTGCTTGAGCTTTGGGAAGCCCTGGGCCTCTCCGGGATGGGTCTGGTTTTCCATTAGGAGACCCTTCCTCCACATTCCCGTTGGCACAGTCAAGGCAGCCCAGGTATCTACGCAGAACGGCCAGAAAGTGCCTGTCCGTGCAGAAGACGTTTGCGGTGAAGATCTCCACGGTGCAAAAGCTGAGCTCGTAGTTCTGGGGTCCGCGGCGCACGTTGAAATGCAGCCGGCGCGAGTTCAGGTCCACGTCGGCGTGGAGCACCGCGTTGCTCCGTTGGCGCCACCGCTCCGCCTCAACCCGCTGCAGCTGATGCAGAAGCGGACGGATCTGGTAGAAGTCGGCTTCGGCCCGCAGCAGGGAGAGCTCGGCGTAGCCCTCCGGAAGGTCCAGCCGGCCGAAACGGAGGAAATTCAGGACGTGGCGGAAAGTCTTGCCGTCGCGGTCGATGAAGTAGTTCCCGCAGCTGTCCAGGAGGGCCGGCTGGGGACCCCGGAACATGGCGCCCAGCATGGAGTCGGGGAAGCGGGTCAGGGTTTCCAGAGTGGTGCTGTAGAGCTTCCCACCCACGTTCAGAGTCACCAGGGGGCCGGGCCGGTCTGGACCCTGGCAGGTGTCCGGCATCCTCAGGAAGATACCTGTGGGGAGAAGAGGAGGGGCTGCGTTACTCGGGGTGTGCTTGCTGTTTTTCTGAATTTTAATCATTTTGGACTTTTGTACTTTCTATTATATATACCAGTGGTTCTTAACCTTTTTAATGCCGCGACCCCCAACCGGTCGTAAGTTGAAGACTACTCAACCAGTCGTAAGTCGAGGACTACTCAACTGGTGCAGCACCGTTTGCGGAATGGGACTTTTAGCGGGCTCAGCAGAGCAGAGACAGCCTGGACAATTCCTATTGGCTTTTGAAAGCCAATCGAATTAGACTCTATTCACCTGTCCCGACCCACAGGTTGAGAACCACTGATATATACATTTAATATTATACATTTTATTCTATATACATTTAATATATATTACATATTTATATTACTGTAGTGTTCGACTGATCACTACAATTCAGCCCCAAATTTCCATTGGTAAGCAAGAATGTGAAATGAATTTAGCCCCGTTATTACGACTTTTCCTGCCACCCGTGTGCAGTTCTTAACTGAGTAACGGGAGTTGATAAGTGAATCGGGCTTCCCCCACTGACTTTGCTTGTCAGATCATCACAAAAGTGGGATCACGTGAACCCCGGGACACTGCGACCGTCATAACTATGAACCAGTTGCCGAGCACTCAAATTTTTGATCACGTGACCACGGGCATGCTGCGACGTGTGGAAGTGTGTGGAAACTGTGTGGAAGTGTGGAAACTGGTTGTAAGTCCCTTTTTTTCAGCGCCGTTGTAACTCTGAACGGTCTGTAAACGAATGGTTGTAAAATCGAGGACTGCCTGTATTGTAAGCCATCCAGAGTCACTGTAACAGTGAGACGGGTGGCAAAATAATTTGAGATAGATAGAAGATAGAGACATATATATGAGAGAGAGAGAGAGAGAGAGAGAGAGAGATAAAGATAGACAGAGAGTGATAGAGAGATGGAGAGATAGAGAGATATATAAAGACACAGAGAGAGAGATGATAGAGATAGACTGAGAGACAAGAGAGAGAGAGAAAGATGATAGAGAGACAGACAGATGGGGGAGAGAGAGAGACAGAGATACAAAGACACAGAGATGATAGACAGATTGAGACAGAGGACAGAGACAGACAGGCAGGCAGACACACACACACACACCCATACACCCACACACACACAGAGAGAGAGAGAGACAAAGACAGAGAGATAAGAGAGACAGAGACAGAGACACAGAAAGAGAGAGAGAGAGAGAGAGATACAAAGACACAGAGAGATGATAGATTGAGACAGAGAGACAGACACACACACACACACACACACACACAAAGAGAGAGAGAGACGGGGGGGGGGGAAGAGAGATAAAGAGAGAGACAGAGAGACAGAGAGACACAGAAAGAGAAAGAGAGATACAAAGACACAGAGAAATGATAGACAGATTGAGACAGAGGAGAGAGAGAGAGATATGATAGAGAGACAGACAGACAAACACACACAGAGAGAGAGAGACAGGGAAAGACAGAGAAAGAGACAGAGATAGAGAGATACAGAAAGAGAAAGAGGAGAAAGGAGAGAGACAGAGAGACAGAGATAGACACATACAGAGATGATAGACAGAGACTATCTAGCAGAGAGAGAGAGACAGAGAGACAGGGAGAAACAGAGAGAGACAGAGAGAAAGAGAGAGAGGCAAAGAGGCAGAAAAAGAGAGAGGAGAGAGAAAGGAGAAAGAAAAGAGAGACAGGGAGAAACAGAGAGAGACAGAAAAAGAGAGAGGAGAGAGAAAGGAGAAAGAAAAGAGGAGAGAGAAAGAAAGACAGAGAGACAGAGAGACAGAGAGAGACAGAGAGATAAAGTCAGAGAGAGAGAGAGAGAGAGAGAGATGAACAAACAAACAAAGCAACTTTGAGCACCGCCTGATTCTTTTCCCAAAGTAGGAAAAACAATCTTTGCACCTCCTCGCAAAAAACCATTTCTGGATCTCTTCCCCTCCAACCACACTTTCCGGGGTGGGGAAGGAAAGGGAAGGAAAGTGGGGGGGGGAGGCAACTCAGGGGGCCCCCGCAGAGCCGGGATCCCAGGCCAGGGGGGGAGGAGGTGAGGGGCGCCTCCCTGGCCAGGTCGGGGCGGTTCCCAGTCTGGGACCTCCCAGTGGGATCCTATTCCCGGCGGGGCCGAGGGGGGGGAGGCGGGGAGCTTTGGGTGGGTAACCGGCCCTTCCTCCTCCCCCCCTCCCGGCTTTTCCACCGAGGGGGGGGCCGGGAGGCGCAGCAGTACAAGCGGGGGAGGGCACCGAAGCCCGGGTCCCCGCTCCCATAAGGCCGAGGAGGATGGGAACTGGAGTCTGCCCCTGCCCCATAGCTGGGGAGGGGGCTTCTCCCGCCAAGCCCCCCACCCTCCGCGGGGGAGGGTCCCCGGACGCGCTCGGGGAAACTGAGGCACCCGGTGGGGGAGGGGCGCAGAAGAGGCGGGGTCGGGCAGCCCCCTGGGGGGGTGCTGGGGGGGGGGAGTCGCCTTACCTGGCGAGGGGTGGGCTTACCTGGAGTCGCCTTACCTGGCGGGGGGCTCGGGGGGGGGGTCTCTCGGAGCGGCAGCCAAGCGCGGCTGGGCCGGTCGGCTTTCCCGGGGCGCTGCCGGCGGCCGCCCTTTATAGGGGCGGGCGGGAGCGGCGGGGGCGGGCGGGAGGCGTCGCCCGCCCCGGGGAAGCGGCCGGCAGGTGTGGCGGGGGGGGGCCGACTGGCGCCGCCGCTTCTTGCCTCGCTCAGCCGCAATTCGGAGTCAGCCCCGCCCCGGCTGGGCTAGGACCTCCTCCGGAGTCCCCGGGACCCCCCCTTCCTGCCCCCTCCGACCCCGGACCCCCGGCTGGAGGGGGGGTGAACCCCGCCGGTGGCCCCCCCTCCTCGCGATCATCCCGTGCCAGGCGCGTCCCGACTGGCGGCGGTGGATGATGGGAGGTGGGCGGTGGGTGATGGGTGGTGGGCGGTGGGTGATGGGAGGTGGGTGATGGGAGGTGGGCGCAGGGTGATCGGTGGTGGGTGGTGGATTGATGAGAGGTGGGTGATCAGTGGTGGGTGGTGGATGATGGGAGGTGGGTGATCGGTGGTGGGCGATGGGCGGTGGGGGATGGGAGGTGGGCGCTGGGTGATCGGTGGTGGGTGGTGGATGATGGGAGGTGGGTGATGGGAAGTGGGTGGTGGGAGGTGGGTGATGTGCGGTGGGCACTGGGTGATCGGTCGTGGGCGATGGGCTGTGGATGATGGGAGGTGGGTGATCAGTGGTGGGTGATGGGTGGTGGGTGGTGGATGATGGGAGGTGGGTGATGGACGGTGGGTGATGGGAGGTGGGTGATGTGTGGTGGGCACTGGGTGATCGGTGGTGAGCGATGGGCCGTGGATGATGGGAGGTGGGTGATGGGAGGTGGATGATAGACCATGGGTGATGGGTAGTGGATGATGGGGGATGGGGGATGGGGGTTGGGTGATGTGTGGTGGGCACTGGGTGATCGGTGGTGGGCGATGGGCTGTGGATGATGGGAGGTGGGTGATGGGAAGTGGGTGAAAAGTGATGGGAGGTAGGCAGTGGGGTGTCTCACAACTGGGATCCCGCCCTCTTCCAGCAGTTCCCCCCCCCCAGTTTCCACGTGGTGCTGGGGATGCAAGGAATGGGAAACAGCCCCCAGCACGTCGGGATTTGGGACAGCACCAGCGAATGCTTTGAAAAGTGAGCATGGGAATGTCGGAAACTTGGGTTCAAGTCTCTCCTCAGGCCGTATGAATACTGGGGAGGCTTTAGGCCAGTCCCAGTTCTCTCTCTCTCTCTCTCTCTCTCTCTCTCTCTCTCTCTCTCTCTCTCTCTCTCTCTCTCTCAGCCCAGCTTGGCCTACTTTGCAGGGAGGTTGTGTTGGGAAGAAATGGCACAAGGGAATACTGTGCAGGTAGTCCTCAACTTACGACCACAGGTGAACCCAAAACATCTGTTGCTAAGTAAGACAGTTGTTAAATGAGTTTTGCTCCATTTTACGACCTTTCTTGCCACGGTTGTTAAGTCAGGGATTTTCAAACGTGGCCCTTTGATGACTTGTGGACTTCGACTCCCAGAATTCCTCAGCCAGCTTTGCTGGCTGAGGAATTCTGGGAGTCGAAGTCCACAAGTCATCAAAGGGCCACGTTTGAAGACCCCTGTGTTAAATGAACCACTGAAGTTGTTCAGTGAGGAACACGGTTGTTAAATGAATCAGATTTGCCCCATTGACTTTGTTTGTAAGACGGTCGCAAAAGAGGGGCCACCTGACCCCAGGGGGGACGCTGCAACCGTCGTAAACACGAGTCAGTTCCCAAGCCTCTGAATTTTGATCACATGACCGCAGGGGACTCTGCCAGTGTAGTAAGTGTGAAAAAGGATCCTGAGTCGCTGTAACTTCGAACGGTCACTAAATGAACCGTCGTAAGTCGGGGACTGCTGGTATTTTACCAGCCTCACCAGTTCTGGGGCTCGGCTGCAGGAGGATTCGGCTGGGCTCGCTGCCATGATCTCACTGTTTTCGGTAACAAAATTCCACAGCTTTTTACACCCCGTCTCTGCCCAGCCCTGTTTCCCAGGTGAACCAAACAAACTGGATTCCAGCCTTGAAAGGAAACAGCCGCCCGCCTCCACGGCACCATCCCGGGCCTCGTTTCCAGCCGCACGTAATTGTCGTTGTCGTGCTTGTCTGAACGCACACACAGCCTCGCTCCACCTGCTGCAAACGTTGCAGGTTTTTGTTTTCCGGTCATATTGCAAAACCTGCAGGTAATTTCAGACTGGCTGGATGAGTCACTGGGTCGGCGGCCTGCTTTGGCCCGGGGAAGGAGTGCCACGGTCCAGGGCAGAGTGTCTCAAACTTGACAGCTTTAAGAGAGGTGGACTTCAACTCCCAGAATGCCCCAGCCAGGCTCAGCACTGTTTAAATCGGGGGTCTTCAAACTTGGCCCTTTTAGGACTTGTGGACTTCAACTCCCAGAATGCCCCAGCCAGGCTCAGCACTGTTTAAATCGGGGGTCTTCAAACTTGACCATTTTAGGACTTGTGGACTTCAACTCCCAGAATTCCTCAGCCAGCGTGAGGGAACTATGGCCCTTTGATGACTTGTGGACTTCAACTCCCAGAATTCTCAGCTAGCGTGAGGGAACTAGGATCCTTTTGTGACTTGTGGACTTCAACTCCCAGAATTCCTCAGCCAGCGTGAGGGAACTATGGCCCTTTTACGACTGGGCTTCAACTCCCAGAATTCTCAGCTAGCGTGAGGGAACTAGGACCCTTTTATGACTTGTGACTTCAACTCCCAAAATTCCTCAGCCAGTGTGAGGGAACTAGGACCCTTTTGTGACTTGTTGACTTCAACTCCCAGAATTCCTCAGCCAGCGTGAGGGAACTAGCACCCTTTTGTGACTTGTGGACTTCAACTCCCAGAATTCCTCAGCCAGTGTGCCTGGCTGAGGAATTCTGGGAGTTGAAGTCCACAAGTCCTAAAAGGGCCAAGTTTGAAGAGCCCCCAGCTTTAAATCATCGTTCTTCAAACTTGGCAACTTTAAGAGAGGTGGACTTCAACTCCCAGAATTCCCCAGCCTGTGGAATTCTGGATGTTGGAGTCCACCTCTCTTTAAAGTCGCCAAACTGGAGAAATTGCCCTTGAAGCTCTCCAGAACTTTTTCCCAAACCCCTTATCCCTCCAAATCTCGCAGAGAGAAACCCCTTTATCTGATTTAGACGCTTCCTGCATGGAGGACCAGCCCGGATGTTTCCAAACACCCCGGGAGATTCCTGAAAAACCCAGCTGGATTCTGAAGGACCAGCCAAGGATCCAACTTTCCAAAGGTCCCTGCTTCTTCCTTTCCCAGGTTCAAAGCTCTGGGTTCTAGGATTTTGAGATTGTCACCCGTGAGGATGCTCACTCCGCTCTGTCTTGCTAAATGATAAAATACGGCTAGCCAAACTGTGGACCAACTGACCTTGGTATCACACCCTGACTCAAGGGGGCTGAGTCAGCTAGAGAAGCCATCACAAAAGTGTGTCACATCCTCTCCTGCTCCTTGATGCTCAGCACATCCCGGCGGGGCAGGAGAACATGTTTGGGCACCTATGAAAGCAGCTACTTCTTGCAAGTCACGTCGGCCGGAACGTGGAGATCCTCAGACAGGCGCTTTCCAAGGAAAACTGGGGAGTGGGAGCCATTGGTGTGGGTTTTGAAGCCCGAGAGAGAAGACGTTGTGGGTTCTCCCAAAGGTTGTGAGTGCTCCAACACTGGAGTTTTTAAAGAAGGGATTGGTGTAGGGTCTCTCTGCCTGAGCAGGGGGTTGGACTAGAAGACCTCCAAGGTCTCTTCCAGATTCTATTCTATTCTATTCTATTCTATTCTATTATTCTATTCTATTCTATTCTATTCTATTCTATTCTATTCTATTCTATTCTATTCCACATTTTCTCTTCTATTCTATATTCCATTCTCTTATTTTAATTTTATACTCCATTTCTTATTCTATTCTTTCTATTCTATTCTACATTCTATATTCTATTATTATTCTATTCTATATTCTATTATATTCTCATTCCATATTTCCTATTCTATTCTATTCCATTCCCTATTCTATTCTATTGCTATTCTGTATTTTATTACTCTATTCTATTCTATTCTATTCTATTCTATTCTATTCTATTCTGTTCTGTTCTGTTCTGTTCTATTCTATTCTATTCTTTATTCCTATATTCTATTCTGTTCCTTATTTCTATTCTATTCTATATTATTATTCTATTCTATTCTATTCTATTCTATTCTACTCTACTCTATTCTATATTCCTATATTCTATTCTATTCTGTTCCTTATTTCTATTCTATTCTATTCTATTCTATTCTATTCTATTCTATTCTATTCTATTCTATTCTATATTATTATTCTATTCTATTCTATTCCATTCCCTATTCTATTCTATTCTATTCTGTATTTTATTATTCTATTCTATTCTTTATTCTATTCTATTCTGTATTTTATTATTCTGTTCTATTCTATTCTATTCTATTCTATTCTATTCTATTCTATTCTATTCATGACAATCAGAACAATTAACCAGTGGAACTCCTTGCCTCCAGAAGTTGTGTGTGCTCCATCACTGGAGGGTTTCAAGAAGAGATTGGACAACCATTTGTCCGGAATGGAGTAGGGTCTCCTGCCTGAACAGTTGGGTTGGACTAGATGACCTCCAGGGTCCGTTCCAGCTCGGTTTATTCTGTACTCTATTGTCGTCGCTCTCCAGAATCGACTTATTCCTGCAGCAAACCAGATGACTTGCCGAACTGACAGTGGTTACTTGATCTCGATCTAGTGGATCATGGAATCCTTCTAATGCATTTACATCCAGCACATACATCATGGTTGACTTTTGAGCAAAACGGTCCCTCTGAGCAAGGGAAGGCTTAACGCCAACATCCGCTAAGTTTGAGTTGAAGCAGGCAGGTCATCCTCGACTTACGACCAATGAGTTAAGCGACTGTTCAGAGTTATGACGGATCACCCCGAAAGCCGCTCGTGACCCCAGTTGTGTTCCAATGGCCGCACAACTCTGCGGCCGTGTGGCTTTGTCTCTTTGTGCAACTCATGGGCTGCCCATCTTGATGACATATTTTTGCTTGTTTCCAGCCCAAAAACGCCTTGATTTCCTTACCCGTGGCGTTCCCATAACAACCATGATGCCCTTTTAGTGACCGTCACAAAGAGGCGTGAAATTGAATCTGGTCCGATGCGTGTCTTGATTTATGACCGTCACATGGCCTACCATGGAAATTCTGGGCTCCGTTACAGTTGTAAGCTGAGTATCACGGTTCCGACAGATGAAACTCTTCGAAAGAACTTTGAGGCATTGTTGACCTTAAAGAATCTTTATTTTGAGGAGCATAACTTCGGCATAATCGGAGCCAAAAACTGAATTCCCCTCCCCTGGGCACATAGTGTCAAAGCACAATTCCCTCCTTCAATTAACAGTCATAAATCACATTCTCCAATTAGCTTGTCTCCAGCCCGCCAATTCCTATCAGCTCTGGTTACAATAACCTTGATTCTCACGCTAGGTTTAGTGTTGCTATGTCTAGCTGGACTCTCATTCACATCACCCCCCTCCCCGCATCATCTAACTCTAAAAGCAAAAGGAAAAAAGATGGCTGCATTCCCTCTGTTGTCAAGGCAAAAACATCCGAGGTTAGCAGCGTTGACACTGAGGGCTACCTCAGGCAGCTCCCCAAATGATGAGTTTGCGAAGCGGCATTGTCAGGTTTCATTCCGTTTTATGACTTTTCCGGCCACCGTCACTAAGTGAATCGCTGCAGCTGTTAAGTGAGTCACGCGGTCGTTAAGTGAATCCGGCTCCCCCCTCCATGGACTTTGCTTATCGGAAGGTCGCAAAACAGGGATCGCGTGAGACACACCCCTCCCAGAGACGCTGAGACTGTCATAAATACGAATCGGGGGCCGAGCGTACGAATTTTGATCACACGGCCATGGCAATGCCGCAACGGTTGTGAAAAAGGGTCAGAAGTCACTTCTTTAGTGTCGGCGTAACTTTGAACGGTCGCTAAACGAATGCTTGTAAGTCGAGGACTGGAGACAGAGCCAGGCCAATTCTGAGGATCAGGGGTCTTCCACCTTGGCCCTTTGATGACTTGTGGACTTCAACTCCCAGAATTCCTCAGCCAGCATGAGGGAACTAGGACCCTTTTGTGACTTGTGGACTTCAACTCCCAGAATTCCTCAGCCAGCATGCCTGGCTGAGGAATTCTGGGAGTTGAAGTCCACAACCAGGGGTCTCCAAACTTGGCCCTGTGATGACTTGTGGACTTCAACTCCCAGAATTCCTCAGCCGGCGTGAGGGAACTGTGGCCTTTTTATGACTTGTGGATTTCAACTCCCAGAATTCCTCAGCCAGTGTGCCTGACTGAGTAATTCTGGGAGTTGAAGTCCACAAGTCATGAAAGGGCCAAGTTTGAAGACCCCTGCTCAAGATGGAAGTGAAGGTCTTGAGTACAAACCAAGGGATCTTGTCAGCATCCAGTCCAAGCCGGGATCTGGTGATCCACTCCAAGGGCATCATCTGGGTCGCGGGGGGGGGGGAGGCTGCCCGCTCCTTTAAATTTCCATTTCCATCTCGCAGACGAAGCCGTACTGTCGCGTGCAGTGGGCATCGTTCCAGCAGCCGTTGCTATGGAGATGGGCACAGTCCTCCCTACCGCTGTATCCGTGGTCATACCAATTGTCGGGTTGATGGGGGCACCAGTCCCTGGGGCAGAGGGGAGAGAAGGGGGGGAGGCCGTGAGTGCGGGGCTGGGGGCTTGCCCACCACAGTCTTGTGGGTTAAAATTTCCATGCCTTCCAATAAAACAACGCAGACACAAAAGCAAAGCAAAGCAAAATATTAAAGTAAAATAAGTAGGGGAGACAAGATAGCAGCGTTCCAGTATTTGGGGGGCTGCCACAAAAAGGGGGGGTCACATTATTCTCCAAAGCACCAGAGGGAAGGACGAGAAACAACGGTTGGAAAATGATCAAAGAGAGAAGCAACCTGGAATTAAGGAGAAACTTCCTGACAGGGAAGACAATTAACCAGTGGAACTGCTTGACACCAGAAATCATGGGTGCTCCATCACTGGAGGTTTAAGAAGAGGCTAGAGACGGTCACTTGTCTGAGATGGTATAGGTCAGTGGTGGCGAACCTATGGCAGGGGTGCCAGAGGGGTCACTCACAGCCCTCTCTGTGGGCACGCGTGCCGTCGCCCCAGTTCTAGGCCTTCAGCTGGGTTTTATAAAACCTTTTTGCTTTAGGCCTCCGCGGGCGTGTGCAAAAAAAAAAAAAAGTTTCAATCAGTCAATTTCAATTTCTCGTGGGAAAAAAAAAGATCTTGCAAAGTTGGAGTTGATTGATTGAACTTTTTAGTCCCAGCCAGTCTGCCGTTACCACCGCAGCCACGCCCACCCACTGGGCCACACCCACCCGGCATTCGACGATGCATAAGTGGGTTTTGGGTTGCAGTTTGGGCATTGGGTCTCTAAAAGGTTCGCCATCACTGGTATAGGTTCTCCTGCTTGAGCAAGGGGCTGGACTAGAAGACCTCCAGGGTCCCTTCCAGCTCTATTCTATTCTATTCTATTCTATTCTATTCTATTCTAATAAAATATAAAATAGTAAAACAGTAAACTATAAAATAAAATACTAAAATATAAAATAGTAAAATAAAATAAAAAATAAAATAAATAAAATAAAATAAAATAAAAAATACTAAAATAAAATATAAAATAAAATAAAATAGTAAAATAAAATAAAATGTAAAATAAAATACTAAATAAAATAGTAAAATAAAATATAAAATAAATAAAATATAAAATAAAATACTAAATAAAATAAAAATAAAATACAATAAAATAAAAAATAAAATAAAATAAAAAATACTAAAATAAAATATAAAATAAAATAAAATAGTAAAATAAAATAAAATGTAAAATAAATAAAATAAAATATAAAATAAAATACTAAATAAAATAGTAAAATAAAATATAAAATAAATAAAATATAAAATAAAATATAAAATAAAATACTAAATAAAATAAAAATAGAATACAATAAAATAAAAAATAAAATAAAATACCTCAGCTTACAACACTTTATTTAGTGTCCATTCAAAGTTACAATGGCACTAAAAAAAAAGGACTTATGACCATTTCTCAACTTACGACCGTTTTCAGCATCTCCATGGTCACGGGATCAAAGGTCAGATTCTCTGCAACTGACCTGTATTTATGACGGTCGCAGGGTCCTGGGCTCACATAATTAGGTGTTTAAAAGCCTAATTGTCCTCACTGTAACGGTCATCAAGCAATCCATCATAAGCTGAGAACTATCTTTACAGAACAATCTTTCAGCAAATTTAAGATGCTGGGCTTTCAACTCCCAGAATTCCTCAGCTGTGCCAAACCGGGGGTTGGTGCAGATGATCTCTAGAGTCCCTCCTGAGGCTGACTACCAATGGATAGTCAAAGGGGAACTCTGGGTGGGTGAGGGAAGGGAGAAAACCCCTCCAGTGGAACCTACCGTGTCACAACTGTGTAGGGTGAGCCGTCCACCCACTTCCAGCTGCCGTCGGCGTCCGTCAATCCGATCCACACGAAGTGAGGCTTGACACGCACTGCCACAAATTGCTGTCAGAAAAAAAAAGAATAGAGGAAGGTTGAGGCACCCCAGCACCCCAAAATCTTGGCCTGCCAATGTAGAAATGTCCATCCCAGCATATAATAAACTTGGAAAAAATATCTGGGCAGTGCAATAAATAGATAGAAACATCTATTTCAGCAACTTTAAGTGGGGTGGACTTCAACTCCCAGAATTCCTCAGAAAGCGAACTTGGCCCCTTTAAGACTAATGGACTTCAACTCCCAGAATTCCTCAGCCAGGAAACTCGGCCCCTTTAAGATTAATGGACTTCAACTCCCAGAATTCCTCAGCCAGGAAACTCGGCCCCTTTAAGAATTGTGGACTTCAACTACCAGAATTCCTCCACCAGGAAACTTGGTCCATTTAAGAGTAATAGACTTCAATTCCCAGAATTCCTCAGCCAGCAAACTCTGTCTCTTTAAGACTTACTGGACTTCAACTCCCAGAATCCCTCAGCCAGGAAATTCAGCCCCTTTAAGATTTGTGGACTTCAACTCCCAGAATTCCTCAGCCAGGAAACTTGGCCCATTTAAGAGTAATAGTCTTCAATTCCCAGAATTCCTCAGCCAGCAAACTCTGTCTCTTTAAGACTTACTGGACTTCAACTCCCAGAATCCCTCAGCCTGCAAACTTGGTCCCTTTAAGACTTGTGGACTTGCAACTCCTGGGGAATTCTGGGAGTTGAAGTCCACAAGTCTTAAAGGGCCCACGTTTGCTGGCTGAGGAATTCCGGAAGCCCACAAGTCTGAAAGGGGCCATGTTTGGTGACCCCTGTTCTACTCCAACTGCTTCCTGGGTCAAACACCCCGGCAGGTAGAAACCTCAGCACCTACTTGCTCCTCGTAGGAGTTGATGATCACCAGGTGAGCATCGTGGTTTTCGCACTCGGCTTTGGCCTCCTCCCACGACTTCTGCTCTCGGCTTTCCCAGTAGCAGCTTTTCCGAAATGCGTTCCAGCTTCTGGGACAGCAAGCCTCCGTCCGGACTGGGAAGAAAGGAAGGAAACCAGCCAGGATGAACGGAAGGGAGAGCTTGAGCGAGGCTGGACTACAGCGCCCATCGTGCTGAGCCGGCCTTGCCTCTCCTTCCTAGGGAGAAAAGCCCGTCATTCACCGAGAAGAGCTTTGCTGGGAATCGCCTGCTGCTATTTTGGAGGGAAGGGGGATACCTCTTTCATTTACAGGCAGTCCTCCACTTACGACCAACATTTCTGCCGTTCAGGGAGACATTTTTAGGTTTTGCCCCGTTTTACGACCTCCCTTGCCACCGTTGTTAAGTGAACCACTGCGGTTGTCCAGTTAGTACGGCGGTCGTTAACTGAATCTGGCTCCTTCCCCGTGGACTTGGCTTGTCAGCCGGTCGCCAAAGGGGATCACGTGACCCCGGGACGCTGCGGCCGTCGTAAATGCGAATCAATGGCCAAGGGTCCGGATTTTGATCACATGACCCTGGAGGGGAGGGGGGGAGGCCACAATCCTGTGAGAAACGGCCGTGTCCCTTTTTTTTCCAGGGCTGCTCTGACTTCAAACGGTTGCTAAACGAAGAGCGCTAAGTCGAGGACTGCCTGTGTTATTATTAATTCCGTTGATAGGGCCGCCCAACCCGAACTCGGGACGCTGGGTGGCTGGCCCGGAGAATAAAAAAAAAAAGAGAAAAACATCCGAAAAACATGTTTACGTTGTAGAACCGGCTGGATCGGTCCAGCCCAAAACGTCCTGCAGGAATTTGTTTTTTTCCAGGTGCAAGGGAAAAAAAAAAAAAAAGGCAGCTGGCACCTTAAGATGTTTGCCCAGGACTACATAAACAATAAGGAGCTTCTCCCCAAAGGGGAACAGGAGGCCTCTTCCCATCCCTTTAGGATTAATTCTGGAATTCATGCCAGCGACGGAAGCCAGCCACCTCCAGAAAAGCCCTGGGCTAAGCTTGCTGGACACGAGGGGCAGGGATATTCCCATCATGCACTGGGCACGGGCATCCTCACCCCCACCTCAGCCCCCAGTCGGAGAGGGTAAAGCCAGCAAGGAGACCCATCATAAGGAACCATAGACCAGGATCTGATTTGGTTAAGGGGAATGCTAAAAGGGGGGGGGTCTCGGAGGTCGGGGGTCTTCCTGGACCAGCTAGGGAACATCCTCAGTGTTAGAATATGGGGGGGGGTGTGCAGAGAGGAGGGGGAGGAGGAGGAGGAGAATTGGGGGGTCCTTGGGGCTCTCTGAGCTGGGTGGTTTTCTTGCAGACGTTTCGTGACCCAACTAGAGAACATCATCAGTGCTAGAAGGGAGGAGGAGGAGGAGGAGGAGGAGGAGGACTGGGGGGAGCTGCTCCTTCTGCCAGTCTGTGCCAAGCCTCCTTCTTGGCATGCCTGGGGCGTCTCCTGCCTGGCCGCCCACCTGCCCTCTCCCTCCGCACCTGTCCGGTTGAGCTTGTAATCCTGAAAGTCACAGTTGAGAGCGAGGTTATTTTTTCGTATCTCCTTCATCTGGTTGAGGAGGTGGTCTCTGGCTGTGAAAGAGAGAGAGAGAAAGAGCAAGAAAGAGAAAGAAAGAGAGAGTGAGAGAAAGAAAGAAAAGAAAGAAAGAGAAAGAGAGAGAGAAAGAAAGGAAGGAAGGAAGGAAAAAGAAAGAAGGAAAGAAAGAAAGAGAAAGAGAAGGAAGGAAAGCAAGAAAAAAAGAAAGAAAGAAAAAGAGAGAGAAAGAGAGAAAGAAAGAAGGAAGGAAGGAAAAAGAAAGAAGGAAAGAAAGAAATAGAGAAAGGGAAAGAAAGAGAGTGAGAGAAAGAAAGAAAGAAAAGAAAGAAAGAGAGAGAAAGAAAGAAGGAAGGAAAAAGAAAGAAGAAAAGAAAGAAAGAGAAAGAGAAGGAAGGAAAGCAAGAAAGAAAGAAAAGAAAGAAAGAAAGAAAGAAAGAAAGAAAGAAAGAAAGAAAGAAAGAAAAGGAGAGAACATATTTTAAATTCGAAGACAGATGAAATGTCACCCAGTTAGGAATTATTTCATAACTTATTCCAGGGCTGGCCAGTTTTTTATAATTGCTTTTCTATTTCTATTTTTACTGCATTGTTAGTCACCCAGAATCTCTCTGGATAATGTGATACAAAACAAAACAAAACAAAACAATAATAAATAATAAAACAAAACAAAACAATAAAATAATAAAATAAATAAAATAAAATAATAAAATAAAAATTAATTAATAAAATAAAATAAATAATAAAATAAAATAATAAAATAAAATAGAATAATAAATAAAACAAAACAAAATAAAAATGAAATAAAATAATTAAAATAAAATAATTAAAATAAAATAAAATAAAAATAAAATAATAAAATAAAATAATAAAATAAAATAAAATAAAATAAATAAGATAAAATAAAACAAAACTTCTGACCAGCAAAGTCAATGGGGGGGAAGCCAGAGTCACTTAACAACCGTGGGACTAAATAGCCGCGGTGATTCGCTTAATAACTATGGGGAAAAAAGTCGTAAAATGGGGGCCAAGTCAAATGTCTCGCTTAGCGACAGAAGTTGGGCGTCATAAGTCAAGCACTGCGTATCCTTGGGCCTTCACGGGTGGGTCTGGCCTTTCCCTCCTCACCTTCTGTGGTCTCCTGGGTCAGCTTCTTCAGTTTCCCTTCCAGCTCTGTGACTTTTGCGGCGGAGTCCTTGTCTGCAAAACACAGATTAAGGTCAGCCCTGTGAGGTAGTCCGGACAAGCTGCACAGCCAGGATTCCTGCATCTGTCTTGAATTCAAGGCCACGTTCAGAGCATCTGGCAGGAACGGAAAATACGCAGAGAGCCCTTGACTTAACAATACTTCATTTAGGGACCGTTCCAAGCTCAATGGCGCTGAAAAAAGGGACTTGTGCCCGGTTTCCACACTTACGACCGTGGGGGACATGAGAGCGGTGTTCCGGCATTTGAGGGGCTGCCCCAAAGAAAAGGGGGTCCACTTATTTTACAGAGCACCGGAAGGCAGGATAAGAAACAATGGATGGAAACTAACCAAGGAGAGAAGCAACCTGGAATGAAGGAGAAACTCCTGAACAGGGAGGACAGAACAGCTTGCCACCAGAAGTTGTGGGTGCTCCATGAGGGGGGGTTTTTAAGAAGAGATTAGACAATCATTTGTCTGAAATGGAATAGGGTTTCCTGCCTGAGCAAGGGGCTGGACTAGATGACCTCCAAGGTCCCTTCCAGCTTCTATTCTATTCTATTCTATATTTTATTATTCTATTCTATTCTATATTTTATTATTCTATTCTATTCTATTCCCATTTCATATATTCTATTCTATTCTATTCTATATTTTATTATTCTATTCTATTCTAATTTCATATTTTCTTTTCTATTCTATTCTATTCCCATTTCATATTTTCTATTCTATTCTGTTCTATTCTATTCTACTATTCTATTCTGTATTTTATTATTCTATTCTATTCTATTCTAATTTCATATTTTCTATTCTATTCTATTATTCTATTATGTTCTATAGTCTATATTCGATTCTATTCTATTCCCATTTCATATTTTCTATTCTATTCTATTTATTCTATATTCTATTCTATTCTATTCTATTCTATTCTATTCTATTCTATTCTATTCTATTCTATTCTATTCTATTCCCATTTCATATATTCTATTCTATTCTATTCTATATTTTATTATTCTATTCTATTCTAATTTCATATTTTCTTTTCTATTCTATTCTATTCCCATTTCATATTTTCTATTCTATTCTGTTCTATTCTATTCTACTATTCTATTTTGTATTTTATTATTCTATTCTATTCTATTCTAATTTCATATTTTCTATTCTATTCTATTATTCTATTATGTTCTATAGTCTATATTCGATTCTATTCTATTCCCATTTCATATTTTCTATTCTATTCTATTTATTCTATATTCTATATTCTATTCTATTCTATTCTATTCTATTCTATTCTATTCTATTCTATTCTATTCTATTCTATTCTATTCTATTCTATTCCCATTTCATATATTCTATTCTATTCTATTCTATATTTTATTATTCTATTCTATTCTAATTTCATATTTTCTTTTCTATTCTATTCTATTCCCATTTCATATTTTCTATTCTATTCTATTTATTCTATATTCTATATTCTATATTCTATATTCTAGTCTAGTCTAGTCTAGTCTAGTCCCTTCCACCTCTATTCTGATTGAAGGTTACAAATGTCTGTCTCAGAATCTGCAATCAAAACCAGCCGAACTGAGTTTTCGCTTCTGCTCAAGTCTGCAAGGTTTATACCTTTGTCCTGAAGATTCATGAACTGCTTCCCAATTGTTTGACTGAAACTGTTTAGGCTGTCCTGGGTCTCCTTCAACTCCGCGTTGTAAAAATGTCCTGGGAGGCAATACGAGGAAAAGAAAAACAGTTGAGGAAGAGAAGTGTCTCATTTTGCCCCGTTGGGGATCGCCTGGTGGTCACCGCTCCGCTCGGTTTTTGATGTGCTCAGACCCTGGGCCTAGGAGACCCTGTTTTCTGGCACTGTCATATAGCAACTCGCTCACCTTTGACTCCAAAGACCATGACAGTGATGGTGAGGATGAAGCTGAGTCCCAGCAGGATTAGAATCAGGCGCCGGCTAGGGAAAAGACGTCGGACCCACGTCCGGCTTTGGGGGAGCTTCGGAGGAGCTAAGAAAAGAGGATCCAAAGATTGGTTTCTTTCCCAAACCTTAATAATTAGGATTATTTGCTGCAAGGAATATCTAAACAAAACTTTAAATTGGACAGACTTCAACTCCCAGAATTCCCCAGCCAAGATTGAGAAACCGTAGACCGGGGGTCTTCAAACTTGGCCCTTTGATGACTGGTGGACTTCAACTCCCAGAATTCCTCAGCCAGACAATCGTTTGTCTGAAATGGTGTAGGGTTTCCTGCCTGAGCAGGGGGTTGGACTAGATGACCTCCACGGTCCGAAATGGTATAGGGTTTCCTGCCTGAGCAGGGGGTTGGACTAGATGACCTCCATGGTCCGAAATGGTATAGGGTTTCCTGCCTGAGCAGGGGGTTGGACTAGATGACCTCCAAGGTCTGAAATGATTTAGGGTTTCCTGCCTGAGCATGGGGTTGGACTAGATGACCTCCAAGGTCCGAAATGATTTAGGGTTTCCTGCCTGAGCAGGGGGTTGGACTAGATGACCTCCAAGATCTGAAATGGTATAGGGTTTCCTGCCTGAGCAGGAGGTTGGACTAGATGACCTCCAAGGTCCGAAATGGTATAGGATTTCCTGCCTGAGCAGGGGGTTGGACTAGATGACCTCCATGGTCCGAAATGGTATAGGGTTTCCTGCCTGAGCAGGGGGTTGGACTAGATGACCTCCAAGGTCCGAAATGATTTAGGGTTTCCTGCCTGAGCAGGGGGTTGGACTAGATGACCTCCAAGGTCCCTTCCAACTTTATTATTATTATTATTATTATTATTATTATTATTGGTTCTATTGCTATTTCTCAAGCTTGGCCATTTTTCGTGGTCTGGACATCAACTCCCAGAATTCCCCAGCCAGCGAGGCTATTTTAAAGGTGCTAAGCTTGCGAAACCCTGGTGAATAAAGGAAGGAGGCAGGTCAGGCAGAAGTAGAACAGGTCCGAGGGAAAAACAGTAACTGGAAGGACAGGAGTAGGAGAGAAACAGGAATTGGGGCACAATTTGCAGCTAATAAGGGACAGGAAGCATCTGAATGACTAAACTCCTAGCCATTCCAGAGGCACCCTATAATTAAACGTGTAGTAAAGCTGCCTCTACATTTGTTCACCCTACTTACTAACTAGGGATCCCTGTTTAGCCACAATTAGCTGGAAGGGCTCCTGTACTTTAGTTAAGAGGCTTCCGCTCCTTTGCTTCGGTCCCTTTTCCAGCATCCTAATGAAGGGGCAGTTTTTAATTGCTGCCAGGGCTTATAAGATTGGAAGCTGTTTTGTGTTTATTTTCAAAAATTCAGAGAAGGGCAGCTAAGATGATCCAAGGCCTGGAGATTAAAATATATGAAGAACGGCTGCGGGACTCGGGTCTGGCCGGTCCAAAGAAAAGAAGAAACAGGGGAGACAGGATAGCAGCGTTCCAGTATCTGAGGGGCTGCCCCAAAGAGGAGGGGGTCACGTTATTCTCCAAAGCACCAGAGGGAACGATGAGAAACAACAGATGGAAACTGAACAAAGAGAGAAGCAACCTGGAATTAAGAAGAAACTTCCTGACAGTGAGGACAATTAACCAGTGGAACAGCTTGCCACCAGAAACTGTGGGTGCTGCATCACTGGAGATTTTTAAGAAGAGGCTGGCATAGTCACTTGTCTGAGATGGTGTAGGTTCTCCTGCTTCAGCAGGGGGCTGGACTAGAAGACCTCCAAGGTCCCTTCCAGCTCTATTCTATTCTATTCTATTCTATTCTATATTTTATTATTCTATTCTATTCTATTCTATTCTATTCTATATTTTATTATATTCTATTTTCTATTCTATTCTATCTATATTTTATTATTCTATTCTATTCTATTCTATTCTATTCTATTCTATTCTATTCTATTCTATTCTATTCTATTCTATACTATTCCATTCCATTCCATTCCATTCCATTCTATTCTATTCTATTCTATTCTATTCTATTCTATTCTATTCTATTCTATTCTATTCTATTCTATTCTATTCTATTCTATATTTTATTATTCTATTCTATTTTCTATTCTGTTTTCTATTCTATTCTATTCTATTTTCTATTCTTTCTATTCTATTTTCTATTCTATTCTATATTTTATTCTATTCTATATTTTATTCTATTTTATATTTTATTATTCTATTCTATTCTATTCTATTCTATTCTATTCTATTCTATTCTATACTATTCCATTCCATTCCATTCCATTCCATTCCATTCCATTCTATTCTATTCTATTCTATTCTATTCTATTCTATTCTATTCTATTCTATTCTATATTTTATTATTCTATTCTATTTTCTATTCTGTTTTCTATTCTATACTATTCTATTTTCTATTCTTTCTATTCTATTTTCTATTCTATTCTATATTTTATTCTATTCTATATTTTATTCTATTTTATATTTTATTCTATTCTATTCTATTCTATTCTATATTTTATTCTATTCTACTATTATTCTATTATTCTGTTCTGTTCCATTTGCGAGAATGCTTTTGAAAACAGAGGGAGGCCACGCAATGCCACAAAAAAACCACAAAGCTTGGCATTTAACAACATCTTGCAAGTTGTCTACATACAACAGGGGTCCCCAATCTTTGCGGCTTGGCAGCCCGGCCTGGGGGGGGGGTGAGAGGGAAACTGGGCCATGTGAGCAGCGGGACGTTGCGCACACATGTGTGCACTAAAGCCTGATTCGCACGAAGGGCAGGCCGGCACGTGCACACCCACGTACGCGCAGCTTGACTGCAAGTTGAGTGGCTCGCGTGTGGGCGTGCAAAGTGGCCTGCCCGTTGTGTGAATCGAGCTGTATGTGTTTGTGTGTGTGTGCTGGTGCATTGCTTGCACGGCCCGGTTGCAAATAGGCCACGTCCCCCCCCTCCAAGTGGGCCACAGCCCGGCGATTGGGGACCTCTGGTCTACAAGGGGTGGGGGAACCCCATATGAGAGCCATAGCTGAAAAGAGACGGATAATTTTGAATTGCTCACTATGTTCCTCTTTCTGTCCCTCGTCTCTCACTCGTGACCTTTCCAGAATTGGGGAGCGGGGCCATAATGGAGCCCCCCCCAGGGAAGAGCCGCAAATAAGCCTTCATCTGTGGCTCTCCCTTGGGTGGGGGGCATGGTTCGGGGGCTCGGGAAAGACTTGCGAGAATCTGGCAAGGCGCAGCCCATCGGAATGATGCTCACCTTTTATCCTGGGTGGGTCCTCGCTTTCGGGGTCAAACGTCATGGAGAGATCCTGGTAATCTCGGATCATCTTGAGACCCGTCCCCAAACACCTGGAAACACAACAGCCGAGTCAGGGGAGGACGGAGGCGCTGAGTTCACAGAGCGTCCGTCCGCCTGGCTTTATTTTTCAGGCGCTGCTTCGGAACCCAGGGTGCCCCGGTGGCCTCTGAGCTGGGATGCTTTCTCGCAGGGGCTTCTGGCATGGATGATGTTGCCTAGATGGGTCAGGAAATGTCTGCAAGAACACAACCAAGCTCAGAGAGCACCAAGGACCCAGAGGAGTTCTCTTCCTCCTCCTCCCCCTCCTCCCCCCCCCTAGCACTGATGATGTTCCCTACTTGGGTCATGAAACGTCTGCAAGGAAACCACCCAGCTCAGAGAGCACCAAGGACCCCGGGATCCGTCCTTCCTTCCTTCCTTCCTTCCTTCCTTCCTTCCTTCCTTCCTTCCTCCTCCTCTTCCTCCTCCTCCTCCTCCCTTCTAGCACTGATGATGTTCCCTAGTTGGGTCACGAAATGTCTGCAAGAAAACCACCCAACTCAGAGAGCACCAAGGACCCCCACATTCCTCCTCCTCCTCCTCCTCCTCCTCCTCTTCTGCCTCCTTCTCCTCTTCCCCCTCCTTCTCCTCCCTTCTAGCACTGATACTGTTCCCTCATTGGGTCAGGAGACGTCTGCAAGGAAACCTCCAACTTCAGAGAGCACCAGGGACCCCACAGTCCGTCCTTCCTTCCTTCCTTCCTTCCTTCCTTCCTTCCTTCCTTCCTTCCTTCCTTCCTTCCTTCTAGCACTGATGACGTTCCCTGGTTGGGTCACGAGACGTCTGCAAGGAAACCACCCAGCTCAGAGACCAGCAGGGACCCCACAGTCTTCCTTCCTTCCTTCCTTCCTTCCTTCCTTCCTTTCCTTCCTTCCTTCCTTCTCCTTCCTTCCTCCTCCTCCTCCTCCTCCCTCTCTAAGAAGAGACTCGACAGGCCCTTCTCTGAAATGGAACAGGGTTTCCTGCCTGAGCAGGGGGTTGGACTAGATGACCTCCAAGGTCCCTTCCGAATCTGTTACTCTTTGTTACTCTGTGTTATTCTGTGTTATTCCGGGATCCTCTCCATTGCTCCTGTCAGGTCTTCCATCCTCCCCTTAAATCCCAGGGATGAACAACTCAGAAAGTGTCTTTGGGGAACCTTCTACACAACCTCTGAAGGTCCCGCCGAGTTCCCCCCCACCACCAAACATTTCTCGCCCTTTCCACAATCCCCGCTTTGTTTTGGGCTGGAAAAACAGGCTGTCCCCAAAGTGCTTTTAAAGGAGAGATTGTAACCCCCCTGCCCTGGTTAAGGCAAGTAAAATTCTAATTTTAAGAGGAGAGATTTTTTCTCTCCCACTTTGGCCCGCTCCTTCTCCGTCCCTGGACCCTCACATTCTAAGAGACGGTCCCTTGCTGCGCCGAAGGGGAAACCGAGGCAGCTCCCCGGTGCTGGCAAGCCCCCAAAAGAGCCAATATGGCTTCTTCCCCAGAAGAGAAGGGCAGCGGCCACAGAGGTGACTCCCAAACTCGCTGCATTTGTCACGGGTGACACAGCCGGTGTCCTTTCTATTGGAGTGTTTTTTTCCCTAAATGGCCGCGTCCCCCCCCATTCCCTTCCCCCCCTCAAAGCCCCCCCCCCAAATTCTCACACAAATGACAAACAATGTTCATGGACACGTCATCCTATAATCGGAGAGGTCCTTGGTGTTCTCTGAGGTTGGGGGGTTTCTTGCAGACATTTCATGAGATAAACTAAGTAACATAATCAGTGCAAGTGGACCCCCCCCCAAGCTCAGAGAGCACCAAGGACCCCCACAGTCCTCCTCCTCCTTTCTAGCACCAATGACGTTCCCTAGTTGGGTCATGAAATGTCTGCAAGAAAACCACCCAGTTCAGAGAACACCAAGGACCCCGGGGTCTGTCCTCCCTCCCTCCCTCCCTCCCTCCCTCCCTCCCTCCCTTCCTTCCTTCCTTCCTTCCTTCCTTCCTTCCTTCCTTCCTTCCTTCCTCCTAGCACTGATGATGTTCCCTAGATGGGTCATGAAACGTCTGCAAGGAAACCACCAAGCTCAGAGAACACCAAGGACCCCAGAGCCTTCCTTCCTTCCTTCCTTCCTTCCTTCCTTCCTTCCTTCCTTCCTTCCTTCCTTCCTTCCTTCCTTCCTTCCTTCTAGCACCAATGACGTTCCCTAGTTGGGACATGAAACGTCTGCAAGAAAACCACCCAGTTCAGAGAACACCAAGGACCCCGGGGTCTGTCCTCCCTCCCTCCCTCCCTCCCTCCCTCCCTCCCTTCCTTCCTTCCTTCCTTCCTTCCTTCCTTCCTTCCTTCCTTCCTTCCTTCCAGCACTGATGATGTTCCCTGGTTGGGTCATGAAACATCTGCAAGGAAAACACCAAGCTCAGAGAACACCAAGGACCCCACAGTCTTCCTTCCTTCCTTCCTTCCTTCCTTCCTTCCTTCCTTCCTTCCTTCCTTCCTTCCTTCCTTCCTTCCTTCCTTCCTTCCTTCCTTCCTTCCTTCCTTCTAGCACCGATGATGTTCCCTAGTTGGGTCATGAAACGTCTGCAAGGAAACCACCAAGCTCAGAGCGCGCCAAGTACCCCCACATTGGAACCCTGAGCTGCAGATATTCTCCTTTAATCTTTTCACCTTTAATCTCCTATAATCTTGTTTTGCCTCGGAAGCCCCCCCTCCCCAGTTCTTCTGGCCTGGCCCTGCTTTCCTTGGAGGAAGACCCCCACCCTGGCTTGCTAGTCCAAGGCCAAGCCCCCCCTCCCCCTGCCCCAAAACAAACCCCGAGAGAAATGGATCCAACCTGCCGTGGGGGACGAGGCTAGTCCTGGTTGAGGTTCCAAAGGGGCTCCCGGTCTTCTTCTTTGGCCCAGGCTTTCCCTTTTTCCTCTGTTGATCTTTGCACTGTCAATACGTCCTTCCTGCCCCGACGTTTCAAGGTTTGCCAAAGTTTGCTAAAAGAGAAGCGGCCAGCTGGGTCTGCCCTGAGCCTCTTATACTGGCGCCCAACGCTCAGCCCCTCCCTCGGCTCTGTGCCCCCCCCCCCACTTTCAGGAGAGCATTTCCACAAAGAGAGGAAGTGAAAGGAGCCCTCCAAAATATCACACAGAGGCAAATTTCAGAGACCGGGCAGAATAGAATAGGACAGTGTTTCCCAAACTTGACCATTTTAAGGCATGAGGACTTCAACTCCCAGAATTCCACAGCCAGCTGTGAAGTTGAAGTCCACATGCCTTAAAATTGTCAAGTTTGGGAAACACTGGAATAGGATATAATATATCAGGAGGGCAGGGCTAGATGAATCAAAAGTTGGAATTCAGATTGCCGGGAGAAATATCAACAACCATTAGATGATACCCCAGTGCTCCAGGATCTTTGAAAAATACACACCTGCCAGTTCCTTGAGAACCTTGGGGTGTAATCCCTCTGGTCCTGGTGATTTGAACTCATCTAGGTTGGACAGGTGCTCACTTAACCATTTTCTTGCCTATCTTAATTTGTGTTTCTGTTCTGTTTTTTATGGCACTGTTTTTGACAGGTTGGTCTGTTTTTTTTCCCTTTGGGTAAAGACAGATGCAAAAAAAACCCGAGTTAAATAGTTCTGCTTTCTCCCTGTTGCTTGTCACCTTCTTGCCACTTTCACCCACTAATGGACCAATCGTTTCCTTAACATTTTTCTTGTTTTTTTACACGTTGAAAGCAGCTTTTTGTTTGTTTGTTTGTTATTTTTGACTTTGGTCGCAAGCCTTGATTCATTTTGAGCCTTGGCTTTCCTTACTTCATCTTTGCAGGCTCGGGCTATTTGCTGATATTCTGACTTAGTTATGTGTCCCTCTTCCCACTTTTTATACTTGTCCTTTTTATCTTTCAATTGATCAGAGAGTTCTTTATGCAGTCATGCTGGGGTTTTTTATTGTTGTTATTTTTCTTCTTTGTTGGTATTGTGCTAGACTGGGCTTTTAGAATCTCACTTTTCAAAATTTCCCAAGCTTCTTGGGTTGTTTTCCCCTTGAGGATTCTCATCCATGGAATCCTTCCCAAGCTCTCTCTAAGTTTATTGAAACTAGCTCTCTTGAAGTCCAAGACTCTAGTTTGATTCTGTTCTATTGCTTGTGCTTCCATAATGTTGAATTCCAATATTGCATGATCACTTCCTCCCAAGGTTCCAGTGGCTTCAATACCTTCTATTATTTCATCTAGTGAGGATTAGATCCAATATGGCTAAACCCCTAGTTCCCTTCTCTATGTTTTGGGAGACAAAGTTGTCTACTGGGTTTGTCAGGAATCTGTTTGATCTTCCACTTGGTGCAGACTTTGTCTCCCAGTTGATGTCCGGGTAGTTAAAGTCCCCCATTACTATTGTGATGTGCTTCCTACATACCTTAGTTAGCTGACTAGCAAAAAGTTCATCTATTTCCTCTGTTTGGTTGGGTGGCCTCTAGTATACACCTATGGCAATGTCATTTCCCCACCTTTTATATTGACCCAAATGCATTCAATTCACTTTTAAAGGTTGTTGTATCTGAAATCCAACACAACTTCCTTTGAGCACACCAAACGCTGTGCCTTTTCTTCCCGGGCTGAGCGTGGACCACGTGACCATCTCGGTTTGTAACGGGGAGCTACCACGATCTGCAAATTTGCTGATCAAAAAGTTCTAGGTTTTCCTGGAACTCGGTCAGCAGATGTTGAACTTCAGCAGCGTGACGGTTGGGAGAAGGAACTCCTTCATCTGTTGGGTGGAACTTTCTTCAGGAGAACTTTCCACCCACATGTGGCCTCGTTGACACTTGTTGTGCTACGTCAGAGTTCTGCAAAGTTGGCAACTTGTGGACTCGACTTTCTAGAATACCCCAGCCAAGATGGAACCACGACGCCTTGGTAAGGCCACCTGTGGAATACAGCATCCGGTGTACACTTAGAGAGCAAGCAGCTAAATTTCATTTTTAATGTGTGCCATTATGTCCACAGTAAAAAATGATAATAAAGGTCTATCTATCTATCTATCTATCTATCTATCTATCTATCTATCTATCTATCTATCCATCTATCCATCTATCCATCTACCTATCATCTATCTATCTATCTATCTATCTATCTATCTATCTATCTATCTAGGTTTCTATCTATCTATCATCTAGGTATCTTTCTATCTATCTATCTATCTATCTATCTATCTATCTATCTATCTATCTATCTATCATCTATCTTTCATCTATCTACCTATCTATCCATCCATCCATCCAACCATCCATATCTATCTATCTATCTATCTATCTATCTATCTATCTATCTATCTATCTATCTATCTATCATCTATCTATCATCTATCTATCCATCCATCCAACCATCCCTATCTATCTATCTATCTATCTATCTATCTATCTATCTATCTATCTATCTATTTATCTATCCATCTATCCATCTATCCATCTACCTATCATCTATCTATCTATCTATCTATCTATCTATCTATCTATCTATCTATCTATCTAGGTTTCTATCTATCTATCATCTAGGTATCTATCTATCTATCTATCTATCTATCTATCTATCTATCTATCTATCTATCTATCTATCTATCTATCATCTATCTTTCATCTATCTACCTATCTATCCATCCATCCATCCAACCATCCATATCTATCTATCTATCTATCATCTATCTATCCATCCATCCAACCATCCCTATCTATCTATCTATCTATCTATCTATCTATCTATCTATCTATCTATCTATCTATCATCTATCTATCTATCTTTCTATCTATCTATCTATCTATCTATCTATCTATCATCTAGGTATCTTTCTTTCTATCTATTATCTATCTATCTATCTATCTTTCTATCTATCTGTCATCTATCTATCTATCTTATCTATCCATCCAACCATCCATATCTATCTATCTATCTAGGTATCTAGGTATCTAGGTATCTATCTATCTATCTATCTATCTATCTATCTATCTATCTATCTATCTGTGTCTGTCTTATCTATCTATCCATCCAACCATCCATATCTATCTATCTATCTATCTATCCATCCATCCATCCATCCATCCATCCATCCAACCATCCATATCTGTCTGTCTGTCTGTCTGTCTGTCTGTCGATCTATCTATCTGTCTGCCTACCTGCCTGCCTACCTATAGATAGAATCCACAAGTCCTAAAAGGGCCAAGTTTGAAGACCCCTGACCTATACTATGCCTGTGCATCTGTTTTTTCTTTGCTTTTCTCCACCCTGAAACTCATTTTGTTGGACGGGGCCCCTTCTTCAAGTCTGTCCAGACCTTTTGGGATCCTGAGTTTGTCTTCTGGGGTGTTGGCTATTCCTGTCAGTTTGATGTCACCTGCAGATTTGACGAGTTCCCCTTCAATTCCCTCGTCTGAGTCATTGATGAAGATATTGGAGAGTTTACTCGGCCTAAGACGGGGCCTTGTGGTACCCCGCTGCTTACTTCCCTCCGTGTGGACGTAGGGCCGTTGAGGACTACTCCTTGAGTACGGTTTGTCAGCCAGTTGCAAACTCATCTGGTGGTCTACCTCACATTTTTCTAACTTACCAAGAAGTAAACTGTGGTCTACTTTGTTGAACGCCTTGCTGAAGTTCAAGAAAATTAGGCCCACTGCATTTCGCCAGTCCACTCCAGACAGTCCACTCCAGACTTACAACAGTTCATTTAGCGACCGTTTAAAGTTACGACGGCACTGCAAAATGGGACTTATGACCGTTTTTCACACTTAACGACCATTACTGCACCCCTGCAGTCAAAATTCAGATGCTTTGGCAACTGACTCACATTTATGACGGGCGCCGCGCCCCTGGGGGGGGTGTCACGTGATCCTCCTTTCGCCAACTTCTGACCAGCAAAGTCAAGGGGATTAAACCAGATTCACTGGCTTAAACTAACTTAACTAACTGGCTTACTAACTTAAACACTGCAGTGATTCTCTTAATGACCGTGGCATCCTGGTCATAAAATGGGGGCAAACTTCACTTAAGAGCTGTCTGGCTTAGCAACTAACCTTTTGGGCTCAATTTTGGTCGTACGTTGAGGACTACCTGCCATTGAGTCAAATCACCAGCCACAAAATTGCGGCGGCAGATAAAACGGAATTTGTGTGCCCGGAAACTTGCAAAATTAACACACTACCCCTTTCCCAGTTACGGTTATGTAAAGCGCGAACTTTCTCTTTTTCTTCCAAGCAACCTCACCAATAAACACATTTATATTTATATTAATAACCCTGCGGGGTTTCACTTCCTTCTCATTTGCTTGAAAATGCTTTCTTTTGCTCTTCATTTTTTTTTTTTTTCTAAGGGTTTGCCTTAAAACATTTTCTCGGGAACTCGGAATTATTATTATTTTTTTTTTTTTGCCTGTTTGCAACTTTTTCTTTGCCCTGTATTGACAGGACTGAGTTGCCCGAGCAAATTAACAGCGGGGTAATTCGATTTCAAACGAAAGACAGTTTTATAACGGTAAGTTCCTTTGGAGTTCACCCACTTTGGTTATCCAGGCTGAGAAGGCAGAAATCTTTTGCTTTATCGCTCTCTTGGGGACTGCCGGATTCCTGAGAACACGTCAGCAAAAATAAAGTTATAAGTTTAATAGTAGCAACTGTGCGAGGGACCTCCGAGTCCTAGTGGACAATCACTTAGATATGAGCCAGCCGTGTGCTGCAGCTGCCAAAAAGGCCAACACAGTGCTGGGCTGCATTAACAGAGGGACAGAATCAAGATCACGTGAAGTGTTGATACCACTTTACAAGGCCTTGGTAAGGCCACACTTGGAATACGGCATCCAGTTTTGGTCACCGTAATGTAAAAAAGATGCTGAGACTCTAGAAAGAGTGCAGAGAAGAGCAACAAAGATGATTAGGGACTGGAGGCTAAAACATATACTGTAAGGAACGGTTGCTGGAATTGGGAATGTCTAGTTTAATGAAGAGAAGGACGAGGGGGGACATGATAGCCATGTTCCAGTATCTCAGGGGCTGCCCCAAAGAAGAGGGAGTCCAGCTATTCTCCAAAGCACCTGAAGGCAGGACAAGAAGCAATGGATGGAAACTAATCAGGGAGAGAAGCATCCTAGAACTAAGGAGAAACTTCCTGACAGTGAGAACAATTAATCAGTGGAACAACCTGCCTCCAGAAGCAGTAAATGCTCCAACACTGGACGTTTTTAAGAAGAGACTGGACAGCCATTTGTCTGAAATGGTGTAGGGTTTCCTGCCTGAGCAGGGGGTTGGACTAGATGACCTTCAAGGTCCCTTCCAACTTTATTATATTATTATTATTATGGATCATTGCACAGTCAGCCAGATGTTCAGAGTGGATTTGGCATTTTGTCTACCTATCGAGTCCTTACCCAGGACCTGGGATAGGCAGATGTGGATGTTTGATGGTATTACAGGTATCGTCGCTTGTAATACCATCAAACATCCACATATTATTATTATTATTATTATTATTTATGAGGACTGGTCCAAACAGCCACTAAATGTATGATTGCAACTTGAGAACTCTCCGTACTTAACTACCTGCTTTTACAGTTGCTGAGATTAAGTTACTTTTTTTTTTCTTCTGAGAGAAAGCGCCAGTTTTATTTTATTTGTCAATTTTGGACCCCAGGCTGCTTTCTAGATTTCGGATGTAATGAAAAGAGGGGTGTCCATTGCAAGAAATAAATACATTAGTAGCTGGTTTACATGAGATTTGATTTGATTTGATTTGATCTGATTGGCTCAGCGCTCAACACAGAAAAGGAACAGCATCAAGAAAAGCTGAACCAGGGTATAATTACTGGGGAGACTTTGATGAATTAATTCATAAATTAAGTCCACCCCCTCTCCCGAAAAGCTAGGCAGGACTGGGGCTTGGATGGACACACACACACCCAGGAACCCGGGGCTGGGACGTTGATATGTTGGGAAGTCAAAGCCACGTGGACTTCAACTCCCAGAATTCCCCAGCCAGCATTTTTTGGACTTGAGAAAATGAGTCGGAGTTAGTAGTAGTAGTAGTGATAATAATAATAATAGTAATAATAATAATGATGATGATATCTGTAATACCATCAAACATCCACATCTGCCTATCCCAGGTCCTTGGTAAGCACTTGATAGGTAGGCAAAATGCCAACTCCAGTCTGAACATCTGGCTGACTGTGCGATGATCTATAATAATAATAATAATAATAATAATAATAATAATAATAATAATAATAATAATAATAATAATAATAATAATAATCCCCCAGTGAGGCACTACCTTGACGTGGTTGTGGGGCTTGTGTACTCTGAGGAAGATGAGAGCTATGCCAGAGTTTCAACCATACTGGACAGGTCTCATCAGAGGAGTCAGACAAAGAGTGTCTCTCCCATAAAAAAATATGGTGAGACGTAAATTTCAGAATGCCATACCGGCTCGGATGTCGCCCGGGTTAACAAGGTCCGCGCTAGATATTGGAGTTCCTGGATATCTGGTGAAAAATGGGTTACAGGACTCAGGACTGTTGGCTGAGCAACCAGGGCCAGCAGCTGCAGAACTACTGGAAGAAAAGGTGTTTACCCGTCGCAGATACACAGTGATGGAAAACAAAGAAATAATGATCTGTTACTACAGATCAAGTCCAACAAGACGTGGATATCTAAAACGAATGCACCAGTTCTGGAAAGAACAACATCCAGAATCAGAAATAACAGAACAGAGACTAGCAGATCAACGCCGATTTATAACACGAAATAAAGTATTTACAGAAACAGAATTGGACGAACTGCAAAGGTTTACCCAGGGCAAAGAAATCAAAGCCTTACAAGAAGTAATTCAGAATGTAGAGGCAAACCAAGGGGAGTTGGCAGTGAAAGAATCCAGTAGAGATATACAACTGTTCTCATTTGGAAACCAGGCGCCTATTCCTCAGGAAGAACAAAACCTTCTAACTAAAGAAATAAAAGAATTGAAACAAAGAATAACTGAGCATCTAGAACAGCACAAAAACAACAGAATAAGGCTGCCTGCATTGAAGCTTGTTTCAAAGAAACAGCTAGCACAAGCATTAAAAGATGCAAATACTGCAATAGCAAGTATAAGCACCAATTCACTGCAAGAAACAAACCAACTAATGTACAGCACAGCTGCAGTTATAACTGAATACCTGGGATGCAAAATCAACAAAGAAGAAAAACAAACAAACAATGCACCACAAAAATGGAAGGTTAGACTAGAAAATAAGATCAACAAGTTAAGATCACATGCAAGCAAGCTAGAACAGATGAAAGAAAAGAAGCTGAAGAACAAGAAGACCAAAGAATACCTAATCAAGAAATACCACTTAGAAACAAGGAAGATCAAGGAAGCATTGGAAATAATAAAGCAACAAATAACAGCTATAGCCAGGAAAATCAGTAGATATGAAGCTCGAATTGCAAACTATAGGCAAAACCTCCAATTTCAATCCAATCAGAAATGTTTCTACCAATCCATCAATGGAGAAACTGCAAGGAATCAGTCAGTACCTGACAAGGAAGAAACAGTGCAGTTCTGGAAGCAGATATGGGATAACCCAAAGAAATACAACAAGGATGCGGCTTGGTTAAAAGAGGTGGATGCAAATAAAACAGAAGTTGAAATGAAAGAACTAGTAATAACAACAAAAATGGTAGAAAAAAGAGCAAAGAAAATCAAAAATTGGTCAGCACCAGGTGAAGATGAACTGCATGGGTTTTGGTTGAAACATCTAACTGTTATACACCCACTCATTGCCAAGCAGTTCAACAATATACTACAGGGAGGAGAAATTGAAAAGTGGCTAACAACTGGGAAAACCTACCTAATAATGAAAAATCCAGCAAAAGGGGCAACACCAGGTAACTACAGGCCAATTACCTGCTTACCAACAACTTTCAAATTACTAACTGGTGTGGTAGCTGATGCAGTGCAACAGCATCTAGTTGAAAACAATCTCTTTCCACCTGAGCAGAAAGGAAACCGCCCCAATAGCAGAGGAACAAAAGATCAACTCCTAATAGACAAAATGATCTTGGAAAACTGCAAGAGAAGGAAGACCAACCTGAATGTGGCATGGATTGACTACAAAAAGGCATTTGACTCTCTGCCACATGATTGGATAATAAAGTGCCTAGAAATAACAGGAGTCAGTAGAAACATCAGAAAATTTGTGCAAAGATCGATGGCACAATGGAAGACACAGTTGCAGATCAATGGTGAGAAGCTGGGAGAGGTTAATATCAAGAGAGGAATATTTCAAGGAGATTCATTATCACCATTACTATTTGTTATTGCACTGTTTCCTCTGTCAACAATACTGAATAACTCAGGACATGGCTATCAAACATCAAAAACATCTGCTAGACTATCCCACCTCCTTTACATGGATGATCTGAAGCTGTATGAAAAAACATCATCTGAAATAGAATCGCTGCTCAACACTGTCCGTATATATAGCCAAGATATTGTAATGGAGTTTGGCTTGGACAAATGTGCCACACTTACTATCAAACAAGGAAAAATAGTGAAAACTGAAGGAATCAAGATGCCCCACGAAAATAACATTAAGAGTCTGGATGAGGAAGAGTACTACAAATACTTGGGTATCCTTCAAGCTGACAACATCAATCACACTGAAGTCAAGAAAAAGATTAGAGGTGAATACATCAAGAGAGTGAAGAAGATCTTAAAGTCCAAACTCAATGGAGGAAATACCATAAGGGCAATCAACACCTGGGCAATCCCAGTCATTAGGTACACAGCTGGAATAGTGGACTGGACTCAAGCAGAACCAAAAGCAATGGATAGGCAGACCAGAAAAATAATGACAATGAATCATGCCCTTCATCCACGAAGTGACATTGATAGACTTTATCTACCAAGGCAAATAAGTGGGCGTGGAATGCTACAAGTACATCAGATGGTTGAAGAAGAAAAAATGGCTTTGGAAGAATATCTGAAGAACAATGATGAAGATGCACTGAAATTAGTATATCAGGAAGGTTTACTAACTACTGGAGAGACCAAACTGGCCTACAAGAAAGATCAAATGAAGAACAGAATAGAGGCATGGGAAGACAAAGCACTACATGGCCAATACATGAAAAAAATAGCTGGGAAAGCAGATAATAATAAAACCTGGCAATGGCTAAGAGCAGGAAAACTGAAGAAAGAGACCGAGGGACTAATTCTGGCTGCACAAGACCAAGCCTTAAGGACAAATGCATACAAAGTCAAAATTGAGAAGACAGCAACAGACAGTAAGTGCCGCCTATGCAAAGAAGCTGAAGAAACAGTGGACCACTTGGTAAGCTGTTGCAAGAAGATTGCACAGACTGATTACAAGCAGCGGCATGACAAAGTAGCAACAATGGTGCATTGGAAGATCTGCAAAAAATATCATTTGCCTGTAAGCAAAAACTGGTGGGATCATAAAATAGAGAAAGTCATAGAAAATGATAACATTAAACTGCTCTGGGACTTCAGAATTCAAACAGACAAGCACCTGCAACATAACACCCCAGACTTAACAATTGTCGATAAGAAAGACAAAAAAGTCTGGATAGTGGACGTGGCAGTGCCTGGAGACAGCAGAATAGAAGAGAAAGAACTGGAGAAGATAACAAAATACAAAGACCTACAAATAGAAATAGAAAGACTGTGGCAAAAGCAAGCAAGGGTAGTACCAATAGTCATAGGCGCCTTGGGTGCAATCCCAAAACAACTGGAGCACCACTTGAACACCATTGGCATTGACAAATTTGCTATTAGTCAATTGCAAAAGGCGGCCTTACTAGGAACTGCTTCCATCCTGCGACGATACCTGTAATACCATCAAACATCCACATCTGCCTATCCCAGGTCCTGGGTAAGGACTCGATAGGTAGACAAAATGCCAAATCCAGTCTGAACATCTGGCTGACTGTGCGATGATCCATAATAATAATAATAATAATAGAAGAAGAAGAAGAAGAAGAAGAAGAAGAAGAAGAAGAAGAAGAAGAAGAAGAAGAAGAAGAAGAAGAAGAAGAAGAAGAAGAAGAAGGTTGGAAGGGACCTTGGAGGTCATCTAGTCCAACCCCCTGCTCAGGCAGGAAATCCTACACCATTTTGGACAAATGGCTGTCCAGTCTCTTCTTAAAAACTTCCGGTGTTGGAGAAGGGAGGGAGGAAGGAAGGAAGGAAGGAAGGAAGGAAGGAAGGAAGGAAGGAAGGAAGGGAGGGAGGGAGGGAGGGAGGGAGGGAGGAATAACAGAATAACAGTTCCAGGTTGCTTCTCTCCTTGATTAGTTTCCATCTAATCAAGGAGGGAGGGAGGGAGGGAGGAAGGAAAAGGAAGGGAAAAAAAGAATAACAGACTTGGAAAGGACCTTGGAGGTCATCTAGTCTAACCCCCTGCTCAGGCAGGAAACCCTATATACCATTTTGGACAAAGGGCTGTCCAGTCTCTTCTTAAAAACTTCCTGTGTTGGAGCATTCGAAAGAGTGCTCGAAAGAATGCAAAATTTAGGTAAAAATCCCTTCCCCCCCCCCAAAGATCCCTAGACGCATAACATACATTCTCTGTATAGCACAGGGATCCCCAAACTTGGCAACTGTAAGACAGGTGGACTTCAACTCCCAGAATTCCCTAGCTTTGGCCCCGCCTACCTTGCCCAGGGCCACACCCACACAGTGGCCCCTCATTCTCCCCGCCCCTCCAAAGAACCCCAGTTCTAAAAAGGTGCTCCCCAAATTAAGGCTGTAAAATTGCACACACAAACACACACACACACACACACACACACACACACACACACACACAGACACACACACACACACACACACACACCCCAGCTCTGCTAATGTAAAGATTGGAAACATTGCAACGCACAGCCACAACCCCTCCCTTGGAAAGAGGAAGCGATTGGATCTCTCCAAAAACAGGAAGCCAGAAGGGCATCTTTTTAAGAATGGGGGGCGGGGGGGGGGGCGGCCATGACTCAGAGGCCTCTGAGAAGAGGGCGGACCCCCCCACACACACACACCCCCATCCCCAGATTGGCTGATGGGTCAGGAATCCAGCTGGGGATGCAGAATGGCTGCTGAAGGGGGCTCTGTCCATTTGGGGGATGCTGACCCCTCCCTTCTTTCCTTTCCTTTCCTTTCCCTTCCTTCCTTCCTTCCTTCCTCCTCTCCCTCCCTCCCTTCTTTCTTTTTCTTTCTTCCCTTCCTCCCTCTGTCCCTCCCTCCCTCCCTCTTTTCTTCCTCCCTTCCTCTATCTCTCCCTCCATTTTTCCTTCCTTCCTTCCATCCCTCCTTCCCTCTCTCCCTCCCTTTTTTTCTTCCTTCTTCCATCCCTCCTTCCCTCTCTCCCTCCCTCCCTCACTTCTCTTTTTCCTTCCTTCCTCTCTTCCTCTCTCCCTTCCTCTCTCCTTTTCTTTCTTCCTTCCTTCTTCCCTCCCTTCCTCTCTCTCTCCCTCCCTTCTTTCTTTTTCCTTCCTTCCTTCCTTCCTCTCTCCCTCCCTCCTTTCTTTCTTAATTCCTTCTTCCCTCCCTCCCTCCCTCTCCCTCCCTTCTTTTTTTCTTCCTCCCTTTCTCTCTCCCTCCCTTCTTTCTTTTTCCTTCTTTCCTTCCTTCCTCCTCCCTCTCCCTTTCTTCCTTCTTCCCTCCCTCCCTTCCTCTCTCTCCCTCTCCCTCACTTCTTTTTCCTTCCTTCCTTCTTCCCTCCCTCCCTTCCTCTCCCCCTCCTTTATTTTTCCTTCCTTCCTTCCTCTCCCTCCTTCCTTCTTCCCTCCCTCCCTCCCTCTCCCTCCCTTTTTTCTTTCTTTTTCCCTTCCTCGCTTCCTTACCTGTTCCTTCCTTGCTTTTTTCCCTCCCTCCTTCTCTCCCTCCCTCCCTTCCCTTCCCTTTCTTCCATTCTCTCCATTCCATCAAATGGGCCTGGACAAGTCCCTGCAGTTTTCTTGGCAAGGTTTCCCCCCCCTCAAAAAAAAAGGGCTCAGATAAAGTGGCTGCCTTGAAGTCTCCCAGTGACTTTGTGCCTAAGGCAGGACTAGAACTCACAGCCACCCAGTTTCCACTTCCGTAAGCCAAAGTGGTTCTCTTTCCCCGCTCTGCCTCTTTGCAATCCTTACGAAGCCCCCCAGGCAAAGTGCCAGCAGTGTCTCTGTGTGTGTCTCTTGTGTGTGTGATCACACAGCCCCAAGGCACGATTCTTAAAAAGGAGGGTGAAGACCCGCACAATCCGTGACAAGGGGCTCCACCTGCTGGTGCCTTTTGTGTTGTTGCCGTGTTCCAGGGTGGGTGTCGGCCTTTCCAGCTGATCCCCCTAGCCAGGAAACACAAGGCTAACACTACTTTGCGGTTAAGGCTACCTCAACCACACCTTGCACGTCTGAAAGTACAAATCAGCCGCCGTCTCTTTTGCAGACGGAGAAGTGAGTCAGTTTCTGAGTTTCTGCTTCTGTCCGGGCTACGTCCCTAAGCAGCACCTCTTCTCCTGAGGCAGCGTGGCTCAACCTTGGCCTCCCGAAGATGGGTGGACTTCAGAACAATGCTGGCTGGGGAATTCTGGGAGTTGAGGTCCACAAGTCCTAAAAGGGCCTAGTTTGAAGAGCCCTGGGATAAAAGCATCGCTACGTACATTCTTGTGCTTTAGGCGAGCTCTGCCAGGGAGCCCAAAGACAAAATCTACAAGTGTGTGTGTGTTTGGGGGGGCTCCTATAGTTTTTACAGAAGCCCCCCCCTGCTGGCAGTTTTCCTCTGGGGCTTCGGTTTTAGCCCTCCCTCTCTCTGAGCCCTGGGAAGGGGACAATGGCAAAGCCCCTCTGGAAACCCCTTGCCCAGAAAAACGACAGAGATCACGTCCAGGACATCTCAAGGGAAGAGAGGGAGGGAGAGGATGGAAGGAAGGAAGGAGGGAGGGAGGGAAGGAAGGAAGGAAAGGAAGGAAGGAGGGAAGGAAGGAAGGAAGGGAAGGAGGGAACGAAGGGAACGAAGAAAAAAGGGAGGGAGGCAGGAAGGAGGGAGGGAAGGAAGGAAGGAAAGGAAGGAGGGAAGGAAGAAAAAAGAGAAGGGAGGGAGGGAAGAAAGAAGGAAAGACAGAAAGAAGAAAGGGAGGGAGGGAAAGAAGGAAGGGAGAGAGAAGGAAGGAAGAAAAGGAAGGAAGGAAAAGGGAGGCAGGAAGGAGGGAGGGAAGGAAGGAAGAAAAGGAGGGAGGGTGGAAGGAAGGAAGGAAGGGAAAGAAGAAGGAAGGAAGGAAGGGAGGGAGGGAAGAAAAAGGGAGGAAGGGAGGAAGGAAGGAAAAAAAGAAACAAAGGGAGGGAGGAAGGAAGGGAGAGAGAAGAAAGAAAGGAAGTAAAAGGAGGGAGGGAAGGAAGGAGGGAAGGAAGAAAAAAGAGAAGGAAGGGAGGGAGGGAGGGAAGAAAGAAGGAAAGAAAGACAGAAAGAAGGGAGGGAGGGAAAGAAGGAAGGGAGAGAGAAGGAAGGAAGAAAAGGAAGGAAGGAAAAGGGAGGCAGGAAGGAGGGAGGGAGGGAAGGAAGGAAGAAAAGGAGGGAGGGTGGGAGGAAGGAAGGGAAAGAGAAGAAGGAAGGAAGGGAGGGAGGGAAGGAAGAAAAAGGGAGGAAGGGAGGAAGGAAGGAAAAAAAGAAACAAAGGGAGGGAGGAAGGAAGAAAAGAAACAAAGGGAGGGAGGGAAGGAAGGAAAGGAGGGAGGGTGGAAGAGGGAGGAAGGAAGGAAGGGAAAGAGAAGAAGGGAGGAAGGAAAGGAGGCAGAGGATGGAAAGGAAGGGAGGGAAGGAAGGAAGGAAGAAGGGAGAGGGAGGAAAGAAAGGGAGGAAGGGAGAGAGAAGAAGGAAGGGAGGGAGGAAGGAAGGAAGGAAGGAAAAGGAGGGAGGAGGGAGGAAGGAAAGGAGTAAGGAAGGGAGGGAGGGAAAGAGAAGGGAGGAAGGAAGAAAAGGAAGGAAGAAAAGGAAGGAAGGAAGGAAGGAAGGGAAGGAAGGAGGGAGTGGTCAGCTCCCCCCAAATTAAGACTGATATAAGCAGATGGCATATATATATATCTCTGTCAATCGGACAGCGTGTGAAAAAAAACCCTGTTATAAAATTCCTCGAGATGAATATCAATATATTGTATTTTATTGAGACCAAATTGAAGGCCCATTCAAGCAGATGGCTTGGTCTCTTTTTCTGTGTTTATTTAAACAAACAAACAAAAAAAGACTTTTAAAACGAACCGGGGGGGGGAGGGGAATCCCGGCTGTTGAATCCCCCACCCGCCCCCCCCAAAAATAAATCACTCTGCCAGACACGCCTGGTGGGTTTTCGTTGATTTTTAATTATTCATTGCCGAAGGCGATAATATTTCTATGCAAAATACTCTCTTATATCTCCCCCCCCAGCCCCGCCCCCACCCCTGCCGATCCTCATTGCCCCCGCCCGCAAGACCCCCCTCCCCAGCTAGTTCTTTTAATTTTCATGTCATGTCATTTTATTTATTTTATTTTTTGGCATTTTTGCAAGGGGAACCAATGACCCTTTTTCTGCCCGACCAACTTCTTCTGCGCCCCCCCCATCATTGGGCACTATGTGGGAGGGGGGAGAACGGCGTGGGGGGGGGGCTCAGGGATCCTGTCCCTGGGTTGAAAGCCCTTGACAAGTCAATCAGCAGGATGGCTGCCACCTCTGCTGAGCGCGAGGGGAGGGGGGGAAGGGGTTGAGACCCCCACTAGCTCCCCCCAAAAAAATCAGGCCCTACCTTGGGGGGGCCAAAAGCAGCCAGGTTTGCAGGATGGGGGCATCCCTTGGAAACTGGGGCAATAAATAAATCTTTCTCTCTCTATACATATATATTTATATATTCCCCCCTCCCCCCCTTTTCCCTGGACAATTGATGCCTCCCAGCCAGTTGCCTTCTCTCCCTGGAATCGGCCACTGAGGGGGGCACCCAGAGCCATCTAGACCACCCCGAGCTGCCTCTTTGTTGTGCTCAGAAAAAAAAACTCTTTCCCCCCCGCCTCCCTCTCTCGCGCTCTCTTCTCCCCCCCCCCTTGACCTGGATGAATGTAAAAGAAACCAAAACTTGAAATAAAAAACGAGAGGGTGGTCTCCCACCGGGGGGGGGGCGGTTGGACTCAGCGGTGGGGAGGGGGCGCGCAAGCCTCTCTCTTCGTCGGAAGGCGATGTTGAAAAAAAATGGGATCGATCGGCCTGCCTGCGCTATTTTTTGTCTCGTTCCCGCAGACGCTGAGGACTAGGAACTTGATTCGCTTTCCGGAGAGCGCCCGTTGCCTCAAAAACGGTTCGAGGGAGGGGGGGCGGATAGAAACCCGCAAGGCAGAACGTGCCGACGACATAAACTGGGGGGGGGGGTTTCTCCCCCTGAAATTGCTCCCTGTCGTTTTATTCTAGTAATTCACCATTTCTGCCCACCCGCCACGAGTTCCGGAATTGTGAATTTTGCGTCTCGAATTCTGCGTCTTGCGGGGGACTTCCTAAGCAGTAAGGGGGGGCACGTAACTTCTCTAACTGACTTTCTTCCCCCTTCCAAGTTTCTCTTTTGTTTTTTGCTCGTATGTACAAAAAAAATAATAATAATAATCCATTCCTCTTGGAAATGACCATTTTCCAATGGAAAATCAAAACCAATTCTCCGAAATAGATTTTTTCCCCCCGTTAAAAACTGTTTCTCCTTTACATATATATCTTTTTTTCGTAATATCACGCACAGCCGCACCAAAAAGACTTGATATGACCGCAAAAAAAGAATCACAGGACATAGAAAAAAAATATTATTTGTTGTTGTTGTGGATGTCGATCTTCTTTTTCTCTCTCTTTCTCCTCTCCTCTTCCTTTCCCTTCCATAAGAAAGAAAAAAAATCCCTTTTTTCTGTTCTCTCTTGAAGTTGCAGGTGACTCTTCCTGTACTGTACTCAAGGAAATCAAAAATAAGAAGAGTCCAAAAAGAAAAATGCAACTGGAAAAAAAAAGCCTTTTTATATATATACGTGACAATTATTTCGCATATATATGAGTAAAATTTCTAAGTCACTGGGCTATGCTTCTTCTCCAATTCTTGTTCGAATTCAGTGTCTCTCAACCTCAGCAACTTTAAGGCGAGCGGACTTCAATCCCAGAATTCCCTGGCACGAATACATTCCTTTTGACCTATACACCCCTTGTGGCCTGCTTACTCTCTTTTAATCCCTTCCTCTGCAATCTCTCTGCTCTAGGAGATGATAGGAGAATAAAAACAGGCGTGGCTGGCTGGGGAATTCTGGAAGTTGAAGTTCTCTCCTCTTAAAGGTCACCAGGTTGAGAAGCACTATTTTAACTAATAATAATAACAATAATTCTTCACTCAAAATATATACAGGGAAAGAAGGAGAGCTATTTTTTCTTCCTTTCTGGGGGAGGGGGAGGAAATGATATTTTAAAAAGCAAAATGGAGAATGATTTGAACCCTTTTGCAGAAGGCCTTTCCTTCTCTTTTTCTCCCAATTGTCTCCTTCCTCGACTCAAGAAGATGAAATTCGCAAGAATCCAGTGTCTTCCCAAATTCTCCTTCCAATGTGTATCCAGTGAGGAACTCTGCCTCGGCCACGTTCAGAAGACGTAAAGAGATCAAAGTGTCTTCTGCTTATCGAAAAAAAGAACATTAAAAAAAATCCTTCCTTCCTTCCTTCCTTCCTTCCTTCCTTCCTTCCTTCCTTCCTTCCTTCCCGATTCCTGACCTGCTTCCTGCTCACCAAATAAAAGAGATCAGAGTCTAAGGACAGCCCCCCCTTTTTTTTCTCCTCCCCTCCCAAAATGACCGCATGCAAATGCTAGCGCTGTTGGGGACCAGGGGGAGGAGGTCAGCAGCCCCTCTTTTGCGCTGCGGAAAGAAAAACGGGGAGGGGGGGCATCGCCACGCGAGTCAGACAAGAAGAAAAAATATATATAGCACACTGTCTTCCCGTCCCCTTCCCCATCCGAGTCTTAAAGAAGAGAAGAAGAAACTCAAAATAAGGGCGTATCTCGAGGCGTTTGCCCACCCCCCCACCCCAAAAGAGTGACCGACAGCTAAGTTCAGGGGGGGGCAAGAGGCAGGGGCGCTCCTCTGCTCCAGAGGCAGCTCCGGCGATGCGGTTGCAGAGTTGGTGCGGTCGGTGGGTGGAATTCAAGGATTCCCTTCCCGGGAAATTTAGTTCATCGCCCTAAAGTCTTTCACGAGCCGGAATCCAGATATAGGGACCAGAGAGTTCCTCGACGATTCTCTTAATCTTGTGGTAGACCTCTTCAAAGCTCTCTCCTTCTACGATGGCTGGAGGGGAGAGAAGAAGGGAGGCTGAGGACCCTGGGGTGAGCAAGGGGGGGGGATCCTCTGAAGGGGTCATGGCCTTATCGCACCCCCCTTTGGAGGAGGAGGAGTTGGAAGTGGGACTGTCCGACAGGGAGATGGCACATCTCCCTTGGGATGTTTGGAGAGGACGATGTTGTCCTAGACCCTTGAGGCATAGGGGTAGGTCAGTGGTTCTCAACCTTTCTAATGCCGCGACCCCATAATACAGTTCCCCATGTTGTGGTGACCCCCAACCACTTATACATCACCGGGTGCCAGGGGCGTGGCCAAAGAAAAGGGGGAAAAAATGGCGGACTGCGTTGTTTGGCGACCCCCGTGAAATGGTCGTTCGACCCCATATGGGGTCCCGACCCACAGGTTGAGAACCACTGGGGTAGGTGGTCGACCGGATGGAGAGATTCCTGCCCTTACAGACACTGGGGGGGAGGGGGAAGGGGAGGATCAGCTACAGATAAGCAACGGTGTTGCGAGGCAATGAATCCCCTCTGATGAGGAACAGCTGCCTCCCCCGCTCGATCCGAGGGCACGGAGAGTAGAGCGGAGGCAAGCTCAAAGGAGGTCGGCAAGGCTGCTGGCGAGGAGGCCGCCTTGCCTCTCCTCACACCTCACCCTTGACTCGTGTTTTTTCCTGTGCCTTGCCGTGGGCCTTTTGCAATGGTGGGATTCAGTCAGTTCGCACCAGTTCAGCAGAACCGGTAGCTAATTTTTTTGTTGCCCAGGCCCAGAACGGACTTCTGGAAACGGCATCCACACAGAGAGCCAATTGTTCACATATTTTGAATCCCACCACTGGCTTTTTGCTTCATGGACTCGCCTTGCCCTGTATCCCTCTATCTCAGTGGTTCTCAACCTGTGGGTCGGGACCCCATTTGGGGTCGAACGACCATTTCACGGGGGTCGCCAAACAACGCAGTCCGCCATTTTCTTTTCCCCTTTTCCTTAGCTGTGCTCCTCCCTTTTATTCTATTGGCTTTTGAAAGCCAATAGAAGAGACTCTCTTGAATAGAGTCCGATTCTATTGGCTTTCAAAAGCCAATAGGAATTGTCCAGGCTGCCTCTGCCCTGCTGAGCCTGCCAAAAGTCCCGGTCTGCAAACGGTGTTGCACCAGTTGAGTAGTCCTCGACTTACGACCGGTTGAGTAGTCCTCAACTTACGACCGGTTGGGGGGGTCGCGGCATTAAAAAGGTTGAGAACCACTGCTCTATCTCATTTAAATCCCACCTATCCCACTTACTGTCAAGGACTACCTGCATACTACATAACCCATGTTTCTCTTGAGAAGGAAATGTTGCTCTCAACTCCATACCAGCTGCAAGGATGCCCGAGACTCACATCCACACAAACACACTTCGATCGTCTCCAGATACATTTGTGGAATAGATACGTGCAGGTGGACTAGCAACTTCAGATTATAGGGTTTTTTTTAAAAAAAAAAATTGTGACGATACGGATTCGAACCTACCTGAAAAGCATTCTGTAAATTCCTGCTCCAGTTTCGTAGCTCTGTCGAAGGCCTTGCGCGCCTGTTCCTCCGTTATCCGCTTGTTAATTTCTCTGGGGTCACAAACAGCACACATTAACGACCCCGGAAAAAAAACCCTTGGACCGCCTTGTCCCCTCGTTCATTTCAACCCTGGCTCTCTGCACATGGGCAGAGAACCCCACTGGGGTGGTTCCTCCTCCTCCTCCTCCTCCTCCTCCTCCCTGGCCTAATGGTTCTGTGTTTGCTCAAGGTAAGGTAGACTATTCCTGAACATGGAAGCTCAAGATGTGTTGGAGTAGCCTTTGTGCTGATTGTGAGTGATGGGAAGGGCAGTAGTCCAGACCGTTTTTGGTTGGAGAAGGGTGGAATTTGAGCAAAAAAGGGCTGCCGTTTAAGCAAATGTCTGTCCTGGAGCTGATGGTCATTCTCTTCATGGAGAAAGGACTGAAATCTCTTAATTGAGACCTAACCCGCGTGTCCCTGACTGCCCCTAAACAGGGAGGCTCTATCTACCAAAACTCCTCCCAGGCAAGGGCGGAGCCGGGGGTGACCTGCTGTCTTCCTTGCTCTTGTGGCGGGGAGTTCCGCAGCACAATCCCCTGCCATTTGGACTGCTTTGCCTCCGTGTGTCTCGCTCCCATCAGACCCCAACATTGGGGGAGGAGGACAAAGCTTTCCCCCTACCCCCCCTTGCTTGGCTGCAGCCTCTTTATAGCCCCCCCCCAAACCCTGACCAGCACGCGTGTGCAGCTCCCCTCCCAGCTCCCCACCCCGCAGGACCCCCCTACTCACAAAACATTCTCGAGGGAGTGGGGCCGGATGAAAATGGCGATGGGGTGAAGCTGAGCGGCTTGCAGCCTCCGGACGGCGTTGGCGGAGACGTCCAAAATGCAGTGCTTGCCCTGGATGGGGGGGAGGGAAGAGAATTTATTTATTTATTTATTTATTTATGAGACTTATATACCGCTTTAAGTGCAAGCACTCTCTAAGCGGTGTACACCAGTAAGCAATGTAGATATATATATATATATATATATATATATATATATATTTACATTGCCCCCAACAATCTGGATCCTCATTTTACCTACCCCGGAAGGATGGAAGGCTGAGTCAACCTTGAGCCGGTGAGATTTGAACCGCTGACCTGCTGAACACAGTCAGCTAAAGTGGCCTGCAGTACTGCACTCTAACTGCTGCACCACCTCGGCTCATATATGAATGATGGGCTCAGGAACTTACACGTACAACCGTTGCAGCATCCCTCTGGTCACGTGATCAACTTGTATTTGATGACGGTTATACTGTCCTGGGGGGTCACGTGATCCTCATTTGTGACTTGGCTGCTGCTGACTTGGCTAAGAACTGTGTGGACCAGCCCCAGCCCTCTCTCTTCCTTGCGGGGGGGGGGGTCTCAAAGGTGTGTGTGTGGGGCGGTCACAATATGGTAAGCCACAGCCCACGTGGACAAAACCCCGTTCTATTTTTTATGCTCCTCCTGCGGACGACTCTGCTCGCCCGTCTCCGTGTCCTGCCACGTACCTGCTCAGCCACTTCCCGTACGGACTGGACGCTTGTCCCATAAAGGTGGCTATTGTACTGTCCGGCCTCGATGAATTTGTGGCCTTGAATGTCCTTCTCCATCTTCTCCCGTGAAGCCACGAAGTGGTAATCTCGGCCGTCCACTTCGTACTCCCGTTTCGGCCGCGTGGTGTCTGCAAGGGAGGGTTTGCGTCGCTCCCTTTCAGCGTAGGGTGGAGGAACCCTGCAGCCCCTCCTCCCAAATCCATTTCCCCAGATCCAGTTAAGACAGTGGTTCTCAACCTTTTTAATGCTGTGACCCCCCAACCGGTCGCAAGTCGAGGACTACTCAACCGGTCGTAAGTCGAGGACTACTCAACTGGTGCAGCCCCGTTTGCAGAATGGGACTTTTGGCGCGCTCAGCAGGGCAGAGACAGCCTGGACAATTCCTATTGGCTTTTGAAAGCCAATAGAATTAGACTCTATTCAAGAGAGTCTCTTCTATTGGCTTTCAAAAGCCAATAGAATAAAAGGGAGGAGCACAGCTAAGGAAAAGGGGGAAAAAATGGCAGACTGGGTTGTTTGGCAACCCCTGTGGAATGGTCGTTCGACCCCAAATGGGGTCTTGACCCACAGGTTGAGAACCACTGAGTTAAGAGATCCAAAACCCCAGATCCCCCCACGGGGGAGGACCACTCTGCGGTGGACTCACGTGGCACGCAAGAGCCGAATTTGTCTGGAAACTCAGAGAGGAGATCGTCGTTGACACGGTCCTTGGTGGGCCCCAAAATAATGATCGGACGGGCATAATGAACTGGAACAAAAGGCAGACAAGTTAAAAAGAGGAAGGGTCATCATGATTAGAAGGGGGGGGGGAAGCCAAAACCCAAGCAGGGACCTCGAAATTTCGAGCCACTGAGATCATTTGCGGATAGCCCCAACAGGGCGTGCAAAATGTAGGTAGGGTACGACTGCAATTGTGTCTAAGTTTAAGATTCCCACAAAAGGGGAGACCACTGTCTCCCCCACTCCCCGGAATCATTGTTGTCCAAGTATTCCTCGATTTACAACTCCTTTAGTGACCATTTAAAGTTACAATGGCACTGAAAAAAGAGACTTATGATCATTTTTTTTTTCACTTACGACGGTTGCAGCATCATGAAAATTTGGATGCTTGGCAACTGACTCATATTCATGACAATCGCAGCTTCCTGGGGCCACTTTTTGCGACCTTCTGACGAGCACAATCCACGGGGAAGCCAGATTCGCTTTACAACCCTGTTACTCACTTAACGACTAAAGTGATTCACTTAACAACTGCGCCAAGAAAAGTTGTAAAATGGGGCAAAACTCAGTTAACAAGTATCTCGGTTAGCAATATAAATTTGGGGCTGAATTGCGATCGTACGTTGAGGACTATGCCAGAGGCGTGTGGTGTGTGTGATTGTGTGTGTGTGTGTGTGTGTGTGTGTGTGTGTGTCCAAAAATTCAAGATAGCAGCTGTCGTCCGCAGATAAGCCCGGGGGTGCAAAAGGCCTATAGAGTCAAGTGTCTGCATTGGAAGGGAATTAATTAGCAGAATACTAGAACAACATAACTGGAAGGACTTTGGAGGTCATCTAATCCAAAGGTCACCAACCTTTGTCGGTTGGCGGACCAGAGTAAAAGGGAGGGGGGAAGCATTTTACACATGTGCGTGAGCACAGGGCCGCAAGCACCTACATGCTGCAAAGGGTGCGGGGCTAGCGCCTACGTGATACTAACCCCATTCTTGCATGGCTCAGCGTCTTGTTTCTGCACGACGGCATCCGTTTTTGTGCCTTGCGTGGCGGTGACCCGTTTTTGCACCCCGCAGCGGGGCAGCAACCCGTTTCCACACCCCGTGGCATGGCAGAGTCCCATTTTCATGCCCTGGGGTGCAGCGGTGGCCGTTTTCGCGCCCCGTGGCGCAGAGTCTTGTTTTTGTGTCCCACAGCCATGGCGCTAGCACAAGTGAGGGGGTGTGCATGCACACACGCAGGCACTGGCCAGCCTGTCCCACGGCCCAGTGGCCAGCAGGCTACGGCCTACTACCGGGCAGCGGCCCACAGGCTGGGGACTCCTGATCTAGTCCAACCCCCTGCTCAAGCATGCAGGTGGGAGAAATCCAGGCCATTTCCACAGGTGTTCCAAATTGGCTTCACGGCTGTTTTGGAACTGTTCAACTTTGATGTGATATCAAAGGAGAAATCAAATCGATTTGCCCCCTCGGGTTGAGGGTGATGGAGGCAGAAAGAACTGAAAGAAAAAGGCAAATTCTGGGGGGGGGGGCATAGTGTGTGTGTGTGAGGGGGGGTTGACAGAGAGTTTAGCCAAGGAACCAACCCCCCTGCGCCAATCTGCTGCCTTTCAGAAGTGTTGGACGACACCTTCCATCACTCCCAGCCGATTCAGAGAAGCCTTTCAACTGCCTTGACCAGCGATGGGTTCCCATATCTACATCTGATAACCATTTCTACTTGTCTTTCCTGACTGGCTTATGTTTTTCCTCTTTTTACTTCATTTGGGAGAGGGGGGGGTGTGTTTCACACAGCTTTTCTGTCCACTGCATTGGCCCTGGAAGATGGGACACCGATGTTGTGAACCACAGCACCAGCGGGGGAACGAGCAAAGAAGCCAGAAATGGGGGGGGGGTTTCACCTTCCATCTGCACAACGGTTTCGTAGCTCAACACAGCATCTTCTCGACCTGCAGAGGGAAAAATAGGGAGTGTGGTCAAATATTCTTCGTGGTGATGGTGGTGGTGGTGGTGGAGGAGGAGGAGGAACAGGGACAGCGGAGAGAAACAGACAGCAAGCAGGGAAGCAGACGGGAGGAAAGACAAAGGTTCATGAAGCAGGACCGCAGAGACTGACACCCACCTTGACAGCCTGATCCAGGGCCCCGATCCTGGAGGAGGAAGGAAGGAAGAGAAAATAAGGAAGAGGAAGAGAGGAGGAGCGGAGAGAAAGAGAGGGGAATGCACACCTCTGTTTCTGTGACGGAGATGGGGACTATGTTTGTGGACACTGGAGGGGTGTTCCTCCTCAAAGGGGGGGTGGACTCTGGATGGGAAGCTTCTTCCCCAGGACTCCAGGCGCAGGACAAAAGGTGGCAGCTGGTCCCACCCTGAGAGGTCCTCCAGATGTGGACAAAGCCCACCGCTCTGTCCCGCAGGACACACGGATCTCTAGGACATTGCTCGGATGCGCTGCTCCATGGGCATTAAACTGTCTTTGACAGACCGCGCAGGTATGTCTTGTTAGAAAGATTTTTCCAAACTGCGGAAGAGATCTTCGAGGCTAAATCAGGACAGATCCCTCTGCACACACACACACACACACACACACACACACGAGCAGCGTGCCTGGGCGTTCCAGGTTGTCCTGGAGTTAGGGGACAATTGGGAGTAGGATTCCCACATGGCTTAGTAATAGCAATCCCTGCAGTCCGAACTGAGGTTAATTGAATCACACTGGTGGTTAGACGAGAACCTCATTTAGCTTCCCGCTGGCTCCACTACCAAAAGCTATAGGCAGTTGCCAATCCCAGGTATTTGCAAGCAGGTGGCAGGTAGGTAAGCTGCTGATGGACAGGAGTGTGCGAGTGGCAGGGGAGGCGTGGAGACCCTTGGAGGGGAGGAAATTGCCGGGGTGTGTGAGTGGCAGGAGAGGTGTGACAAGGGTGTGCAGGGTGTACAAGAGTGTGAAGGAGGCATAGTGGGGCTGAGGGTGTGTGAGGGTGTAAGGGACATGATGAACCTTGGGAAGGGTGCATGGGAGTGTACGAGTGGTGGAGAGGTGCAGCAAAGCCCGGGGACAGTGTGTGAGGGAGGCACGGTGAGGCTTGAGAAGGGTGTACAGGCAGTGGTCGGATTCAAATATGTAAACAACCAGTTCTCTGCATGGATGTCACTTCCGGAAATCCGTTCTGGGCCTGAGCAACAAAAAATTAGCTACCAGTTCTACCGAACTGGCTGAATCCCACCACTGTGTACAGGGCTTGCAAAAGGCTGAGTCAGTGCTTGCTTAGAGAGTCGGGTGAGGAAAATTAACATCAGTGACCTGCAATCTTTCCTGCTGTCTTTCCCAGTGACTTTCTGGGGAAGCCAGCAGGAAATGTCACAAACGGCATTCACATAATTGTGAGGCCCTGCAACCGGTTGTAAATATAAGCCAGCTGACAAGTGCCCAGATCACAATCATGTGACTTCATGACGTAACTCCGAATGGTCATAACTCGAGAACTACCTGTCATCAGAGAGGGTTTAGCCACGCTCCAGATTAGTCGCTTCTCGATAATTCCAAATTATCTCTCAGTGTATAGTTCTTGACAAATGCCCCACAGTTATCTTAGGGTCCTGAACCCCATCTTTTGCAAGACCAAGGATGGACTCACCTTTGCTTTTAACCGCGTCCACTCCCGTCGCTCGACCCTGCAGAAGGCAGAGAGAGAGAAGGCGCATCAGTTGGGGACCCCAAGGCCTTCCTTCTCAGCCCCCCAACAATCGCCAAAGTCCAGGAACTTCTCCAACTGCCCAAAGACGGCCCCCACCATTAAAAACCACCGCAAATGGCACAAGACCATCAAATTTCGCCACCAAGAATTGAGCATCTTCACATAGATTTTACGAGATCGATTGACACGATCTAGCATATCAATTTTTGGCGACCGCAAAGGGATTTGGTGGTTTTCACACAACCAGGCAAGACCACAGACATGTTCCAAGATGGGAGAATTTGGCCACAGCCGAACACATTTTAATGCATGGGTGTATAGTGTGTGTCTCTGTGTGCCCTGAACCCCACTTTCAAAAGTCGCAGGAGAGACCCCTCCCCTCCCCAAAGATCCTCTCCCTTACCGCCTCTTGCTGGGAATAAAGCCAAGCTCGTCACTGTCGCCATCCGGATGGACACGTCGCGCCTGCCACCACTCCTCGTCGGAAGCATCGATGACGTGTAGGACGTCGCCAAAATGGAAACTCAGAGCTTGGCTCAAGAAACCACAATCCTTGGTCTTGTCGTAGTCGAAGAGAGCCCTGTTCGATGGAAGGGGGGAATGAGAGTGGGCAAACAGGTGAGAAGGCCAAAATATCATGGACTGTTTCAAACTTGCCCCGTCCCTTAAATTCGCTGGATGGTGAGATGGGCTGCATGTACAGTTCCTCAGGCAGGAAACCCTATATCATTTCAGACAAATGGCTGTCCATTCTTAAAAAATCAAGGATTATCTGTGAACGGGACATTTCCACCAGGAAAGCACACAGATTCTTATTTTAAAAATAATACAGTTACTACCCCTCTGATTTTTTTGGGGGGGGGAGAGGACACCCCTGGACACTGGGATGGGGGTCCTAAGGGCTGGGGGCTCACCGGATATAGAAGCCCCTTTTGGGGTTACTCCGAAGCGAGGCGGTTCCTGAACCCAAACTGCTGTTCATCAGCTGTTCCCGCAGATCGTGGATCTTGGCTTCAAAGCGGCTGTACTCTAGAAGGGGGAGAGATCAGGAAATGGGTCTGTGTGTGTTTTTGTGATACTGCATCACAGAGTTGTAGAATTGAAATGCCCCCAAAGATCATCAAGTCTGGTACTTCTCAAACCTGGGAACTTTAAGAGGTGAGGACTTCAACTCCCAGAATTCCCTGGCACGAATACATTCCTTTTGATCTGTACACCCATTGTGGCCTGCTTACTCTCTTTTAATCCCTCCCTCTGCAATCTCTCTGCTCTAGGAGATGATAGGAGAATAAAAACAGGCGTGGCTGGCTGGGGAATTTTGGGAGTTGAAGTTCTCTCCTCTTAAAGGTCACCATGTTGAGAAGCATTAAACACAGAGATGATCACTGACACCTCCAAAAGCGACAGGTGACATTTCAATGCCCCCCACCCGCATTTCAAATAGCCCCCTCCTCTGCAGACATTTCCACCCAAAGCATCTGCAGGGCAGGTCGAAAAAGTCAAGATGGCAGCCGGGACCAAAGCCATGCCTCTTTGTTGTGCATGGCACAATACGGGCAGTTCTCAACCTATAACAGTTCATTTAGTGACCGTTATGGCCATGAAAAAAGGGACATGACCATTTTTCACACTTAACGACCGTTGGCAGCACCCCCAGGGTCACGTGATCAAAATTCAGATGTTTGGCAACTGACTTGTTTTTATGACGGTCGCAGCGTCCCGGTGTCACATGATCCCCTTTTGCGACTGTCTTAGTTATAACTAACCAGGATGAAACACCACCAGGAAAGCTCACAAATTATCAAAAAAAAAAAAAAACCCTCTCCTCGCCACTTTCCAGGTTGAGGGGTTGATTTTCACCCACCCTGTCTTCCATATCCACTCGTGTGTCCTGCGTTGGGTCTCTCTCCCCCACCCCCCCCCAAAAATCTTACCATCTGGCTTGTACTGGGCGATAATGGTGACCGTCTGCCCGGCGTTTTTCAGAGCGATGGCAGCTTGTTCGTGGGTAGCGTTCCTGAGATCCACGCCGTTGACCTGTCGGAAGAAGTTAATAACTGATCAGAAGAGCTGGAAGGGATCTTGGAGGTCATCTAGTCCAACCCCCTGCTCAGGCAGGAAACCCTACACCATTTTGGACAAGTGGCTATCCAGTCTCTTCTTAAAAACTTCCAGTGTTGGAGCATTTACTGCTTCTGGAGGCAGGTTGTTCCACTGGTTAATTGTCCTCACTGTCAGGAAGTTTCTCCTTAGTTCTAGGTTGCTTCTCTCCTTGATCAGTTTCCACCCGTTGCTTCTTGTCCTGCCTTCAGGCGCTTTGGAGAATAGCTTGACTCCCTCTTCTTTGAGGCAGCCCCTGAGATACTGGAAGGCTGCTATCATGTCCCCCCCTTGTCCTTTTGGCCAAACCCAAATCCTGCAGCTGTTCTTTGTATGTTTTAGTCTCCAGGCTTTTGATCATCTCTGTTGCTTTTCTCTGCACTTTTTCTAAAGTCTCAACATCTTTTTTGTAATGTGGGGACCACAACTGGCTGCATTATTCCAGATGTGGCCTTACTAAGGCTTCGTAAAGCAGTCCTAAATACTTCACCTGATTTTGATTCTATGCCTCTGTTTATACAACCCAGGGTTTGTGTTAGCCTCTTTAGTTGCTGTCACACACTGCTTATTATACTGCTTTATAATATAATATATACCTACATACATAGACATATATATTATGATAAGTAGTATAATAAACAGGTTAATAAATATTACAATAAATATTATATATATATTATAATAAGCAGTATAATAAATATTATAATAAATGTGTATTATAATAAGCAGTATAATAAACCATAATAAATATTGCAATAAATATTCTACATTATAATAAGCAATATAATAAAGTATAATAAATATTATAATAAATATTATATATATTATAGTAAACAGGATAGTGAGCAATATACTAAGCAGTATAATAAATATTTATATATTTATATATATGTTTTCTGAGGTTTTCGCGGGTATTTGTATGTAGGTCTTTGGTTGTTCGGGTTTTCTCCCGCGTAAAATTGGAAGTGTCTTGGCAACGTTTCGACGAAGTCTCATTCGTCATCTTCAGGCTGGTGTTTTCAGCTTCGTGCTTCATTGCTCCTAGAAGCACGAAGCTGAAAACACCAGCCTGAAGATGACGAATGAGACTTCGTCGAAACGTTGCCAAGACACTTCCAATTTTACGGTTTCACGGGTGTTTGTATGTAGGTCTTTGGTTATTCGGGTTTTCTCCCGCGTAAAATTGGAAGTGTCTTGGCAACGTTTCGACAAAGTCCCATTCGTCACTTTCAGGCTGGTGTCTTCGGCTTCGTGCTTCATTGCTCCTAGAAGCACGAAGCCGAAAATACCAGCCTGAAGATGACGAATGGGACTTCGTTGAAACGTCGCCAAGACACTTCCAATTTTACGCGGGAGAAAACCCGAATAACCAAATAAGTATGATGTTTATTATCCTGCTTATCATTCTGGTTCCCCCTCAGGCCTGCCTACCCCTCCCCCCCACCCACAGCCAGCCCTTGGAGGGGTCAGCAGGAGCGGGACGGGGGGGGGAGGATCTTACTGAGAGGATCTGGTCCCCTTTCCGAAGTTCTCCGCTGAGGTCAGCCGGTCCTCCGGCCAGGATGAAGGAGATGAAAATGCCCTCGCCGTCTTCGCCCCCCACAATGTTGAACCCCAGCCCTGTTGAGCCACGGTGGATCACGATGCGGCGCGGTTCCCTGCAGGGAGAGAAAAAGCGAGGGTGTGACGCTTAAAAGGGTCCCGGGGGGTCATCTAGTCCAGCCCCCGCTCCCCCGCTGGCTGGGCTACTCTGGGAGTTGAAGGAACGGTTGCTAGAATTGGGGATGTCTAGTTTAACGAAGAGAAGGACGAGGGGGGACATGATAGCAGCCTTCCAGTATCTCAGGGGCTGCCCCAAAGAAGAGGGAGTCAAGCTGTTCTCCAAACCGCCTGAAGGCAGGACAAGAAGCGACGGGTGGAAACTAATCAAGGAGAGAAGCAACCTAGAACTAAGGAGAAACTTCCTGACAGTGAGAACAATTAACCAGTGGAACTCCTTGCCTCCAGAAGCGGTGAATGCTCCGACACTGGAAGTTTTTAAGAAGAGACTGGACAGCCATTTGTCTGAAATGGTGTAGGGTTTCCTGCCCGAGCAGGGGGTTGGACTAGATGACCTCCAAGGTCCCTTCCAACTTTACTATTATTATTATTATTATTATTATTATTAAGTCCGTACACACACCTTCAAGTTGCCGAGTTGGAAAGGGACTCCCCTCCTCCTGGCGTCTCGGGCGATTCCTTCCTCGCCCTGCCTTCCTAACCCTTTCAGCTCATTGCAATCTGTACTCAGATCTCCGCTTGGTCTCTTTTTCAGACGAAACGAACCCCAATCCTTTATGTCAGTGATGGCGAACCTTTTAGGGACCGAGGGCCCAAAAATTGGCCCTGCCCCCATTCCACCCTCCTGCCCCCCCATCCCCTGCCTGCCCACAGGACCACTCACCGCCTCCACGGCCCTCCGCAGATCGCCCAGGCAGCCCAGCAGCACTATGGCAGCCACGCCCTCTGCCCCGCCCTGCAGCATCAACTGTGCATGATGGGGCGTGAGGGCAGAGTCTTGTCTACGCTGCCTGGCTGCCATGTCCTTGGCTGCACTGCTCCGTGTGGGCCATGATCGGGGGCGACTCTCCTCCAGGGGGGCTGCTGATGAGGAGGGGGTCATGGGGGGAGGCGAGTCTGGGGCAACGGCACGTGTGCCCACAGAGAGGGCTCCGAGTGCCGCCTCTGGCACCTGCGCCATAGGTTCGCCACTACTGCTTTATGTCTTCCTCTGCGGTGGCCACGCGCCCCATGGCAGTCCGCCGGACTCACTACAAATTGAAACTGTCTTGGCCACTGACTCGTATTTATTACGGTCGCGCGATGCCTTTTGGCAACCTTCTAACAGGCCAAGTCAATGTGGAATCCAGATTCACTTAACACCCGTGTTCCTCATTTCACAACCGCCCCGATTCCCTTAACAACAGTGGCGGGAAAGGTCGTAAAATAGGGCAAAGCTCACTTAACGACATAAATGTCGGGCCCAGTTGCAGTCAAGCAGAGCCATTCGCTGTCCTTGCTGCTGAATCCACAGCTGCCTTCAGCACCACGGACAGCGAACTTCTCGGCCAAGACTCTGTGACAGGTGCGCGAATGCCACACCCCCTGGAGGCGGAGCCAGCACTTACCTGGGAATATCTTCCTCCCCCATCAGTTCTTTCGGGATGGGGGAGTACCTCCGAGGAGAGGTGGGGGTCATGGCTTGTGGGTAGTCGCTACCCAGGTAACTCTGATGACCGATTTCGTTGTCCAGGTGATGAGAATAAGCTAATCATAAAGAAGAAGAATAATGGTTTATTGGATTTATATGCCAAACACACATGCAAAGAAGCAGAAGGGAAGGAAGCACGATTAAAAAAAGGGAAAGTGGCATTTTTGCAGAGGCAAAAGGACCTTTAATTCAGAATTTGCAAAAAATATATATTCCTCATGTGTTGGTGGACAGCAATGTATTTTTTTAATAGATCAGCGAAGCTCCGCAAATGTTAAAAATCAAGCTCTTTAAGGTCCTTCACAGCCAGAGATATAAAAAAATTTCCCCAGTTTTGCAAGTATGATGAGTTTAGTTGAGTTTCCTCCGGAGGGGTCAGGGTCATTCTCAAGCCCACGGTCGACCAAGGATGCCTCCGTTATGAGGTTCTCTAAGAGGGGAGGAGGTGGAGAGATCAGGAGGAAGGGGCGGGAAGCCACTCACAGGAAGTGAGGTCAGGAGGGGCGTAAGAGTCGTTCAGGTCGAGGGTGGTGGGCTTGGCCACCTTCAGGTAGACGATGTCGAAGGTGTTCTTCAGAGCTGCCACAGCGTCTTCGTGCATGACGTCCTCCAGACTCACATTGTTCACCTGCAGGGCGGGTAAGAAAGGGCTGTTGATTGACAGACTCACCTGTGGCGTTGGGTGAAGGCACTCCGCCTCCCACTCAACCCATCTTCATCCTGGCTCGTTACAAACTGAGCATCTGCTTACCTCAGCATTTCTCAATCTCGGGAACTTTAAAGAGTGTGGACTTCAACTCCCAGAATTCCCCAGCCAGCAATGGGGAATTACACATCGGAGATGAAGGGAGATGTAATCCCACTCACTGAAAGATCCCATCTTGTGGAAAGTTGTGAATAATTTCCCCCAGCCTATGCTTAGGGGTGCCGACAAGAAGAAAGAGCTGGTGACATCACACATATCATGACTTAGAGGCACCAGTTCATGAGTTGGGTTGAGTTGGGCTAGGTTGGGTGGGTTAGGCTGGGTTTAGTAGAGTTCAGTTGAAGAGTTGGATTGGGTTGAGTTGAAGAGTTGGGTTGGGTTGAGTTGGGTTGGCTTAGATTAACTTCAATTGAGTTGGGATGAGTTGAGTTGGGTTTGGTAAGGTTAAATTGGCTTGAGTTGAATTGTTGGGTTGGGTAACATTAACAGGTTGAGTAGCGTTGAAGAGTTGGGTTGGGTTGAGTTGGGTTGGGCTCGATGAACTTCAATTGAATTGGGATGAGTTGAGTTGGGTTTGGTAACGTTAAATTGGGTTGAGTTGAATTGTTGCATTGGGTATGGTTAAATTAAGTTGAGTAGTGCTGAACTTGATGAACTTCAATTGAGAGGATGAGTTGAATTGAGTTGGGTAAGGTTAAATTAGGTTGAGTTGAATTGAGTTGGGTTGAGTAAGGTTAAAATAGGTTGAGTTGAATTGAGTTGGGTTAGGTAAGGTTAAATTAGGTTGACTTGAATTGAGTTGGGTTGAGTAAGGTTAAATTGGGTTGAATTGAGTTGGGTTGAGTAAGGTTAAATTGGGTTGAGTTGAATTGAGTTGGGTTGAGTAAGGTTAAAATAGGTTGAGTTGAATTGAGTTGGGTTGGATAAGGTTAAATTAAGCTGAGTTGAGTAGCCAGGTGGAGTTGGGTTGGGTTGGGTTAAGTTAACTTGAACTGAGTTGGGTTGAGTTGAGTAAAGTTAAACTGAATGGAACTGAAGATACCTGAAGCATTGTGGCTAATTTGGCCAGATCTACCAACCCTCATTAATCTGGATTGAAATTATCTATTCCTTTTGGCTATCTCTACATTTAACTTTGGGGGAAATTCTTGTAAGACCGTTCCCCCACCCTGGTTCTTGGGCAGCCCACCACAGCCCCGCCCAGCCCGGGCCTTACCGCCAGGATTTTGTCCCCGATCTGCAGCCGCCCGTCCTTGTGGGCTGCCCCGCCTTCGATGATTTTGGTGACGTAGATGCTGTTGTCCCCCGGGATGTGTTGGTTGCCCACACCGCCCGCAATGCTGAAGCCCAGCCCTGCGGAGGAAGTCCAGAGGAGAAAGTTCGTGAGGAAGTCACCTTCTCAGTGAGAGATAGAGAAGGATGGAGATAGAGCAGGGTGCACATCAGGCGAAAACATCTGGAGGAAACATTTTCTTAGGGCTGAATTCGTTTTTAAGACAGGGGTCCACCACCTATGGTCCACAGCCTGGTACCGAGTCCACGGGAACACCTGGCAGACTCCACCCCCCTTGTGGTAGCGGTTTTAATCATTTTAAGAAGATCCTGTACAATCTCTAACATCATCTAGTCCAGAATTTCCCAACCTTTCTGGCTGGACAGATGGCGGCACTAGTGTGCACGTGCCTGCGCAAGTGGGCCGCAGGCGTCTGCGTGACGTTGGCGGCAATGCTAGCGTTCCCACGCATGCGCAAATGGTGCTACCATGAGTGGGGTGGGCCTCGCCAGCTATTCCCGGGGCCCAGTGGCCAACATGCCGTGGCCTGGTACTAGTCCAACCGCCAGTGCACGCCAGGATCCACTGCATGACATGAGCATCTGGATAACCTGAAGGCCTCCAGCAATCAGAACTGACATTTCGTACTAAAAGACAGCATGGATGCATCGGCCCTTCTCCCTCTTTTGTGCCCAGCACGTGGCATTTAAAGATACACTGTGCCTGCCACGGGAGGTCTAATAATAGTAGTAAAGTTGGAAGGGACCTTGGAGGTCATCTAGTCCAACCCCCTGCTCAGGCAGGAAACCCTACACCATTTCGGACAAATGGCTGTCCAGTCTCTTCTTAAAAACTTCCAGTGTTGGAGCATTTACTGCTTCTGGAGGCAGGCGGTTCCACTGGTCAATTGTTCTCGCTAAGGTTCCATTAGCCGTGCTAGGGCTGATGGGATGGTGGGGGGGGGGGTTGGAGTTTTCTCTATGAAGGCTCCCTGATGAGAAGCAGAACCAGACATAAATTCTCTACTTAGGACGGTGCTTGTCAACTTTAGCCACTTGACAACGGGTGGACTTCAGCTCCCAGAATTCCCTGGCACTAATACTATCCCTTTCGCTAGGTGCACCCATTGTGGCCCAGGTACTCTCTTGTCATCCCTTTCTCTGCAATCTCTCCGCTCTAGGAGGCATAGGAAAAAAAAACAGAAAAGAAAGAAAGGCGTGACTAGCGAGGGAATTCTGGGAGTTGAAGTCCACGCATCTGAAAGCCGCTGAAGTTGAGAAAGACCGCTTTGGGGGTAATGTGGCTTCACCCAAACGGGAACTGGGGTTCAGCCAAGCAACAGAGCCCTAAAGAAGCCCTGGGGGGGGGGCGGGAGGGGTTTACCTTTAGGGCCTTTGATCAGCTTGATCTCGATCACCTTCTCCGCCAGCGGTTTCCGGCGCATGACGTAAAGCCGCACGATGGATCCGGCCTCCTTCAACGCTTCCACCGCCGTGCTGTGGGTCACCTCCCGTACGTCCACATCGTTCACAAAGAGGATGCTGTCGTTCACTCTGTTCCGGGGGGGAGAAATCAGACCCCAGCCCACCCCCAAAAAAATCAGGACTGTAATTCCGCCCAGGGTCACTTGGTTGAGTCGGGCGGCTAGAGAAATGGAACGCACGAATGAAAATAAATTACGGGCCGTCCTCAACTTACGAGCACTCGCTTAGTGACCCTTTGGGGAAAAAAAGGGACTTACGACCGCATTTCACACTTGCGACTGTTGCAGGGCTAGGGTTGGGGAATCCTGGGATGGGAGACCACCAGGAGAGCCCGGTTTCTAGGTGTTCACCTTAATCTGCCATCTTGAGCGGCCGCCCCTCCAGGGATGATTTTGGTGATGAAGATGCTGGGGTCGTCGCCAACGTGTGGATTGTCGGTGCCCCCGGCGATGCTGAACCCCAGCCCGGAGTTGCCCTGGGAGAGAGTAAGGTCTAAGTGCAAATGGACCCATATGACTGCCACCGAGGAAACCAGGATTGGCTTGAGTCCTGCGGACTTCAGTTCCCAGAATGCCCAGCCAGAAAGGCGTCCTTGAGTCCTGCAGACTTCAACTTCCAGAATTCCCCAGCCAGAAAGGCGCCCTTGAGTCCTGCGGACTTCAACTCCCAGAATGCCCCAGCCAGGAAGGCGTCCTTGAGTCCTGTGGACTTCAACTCCCAGAATGCCCCAGCTAGGAAGAAGTCCTTGAGTCCTGCGGACTTCAACTCCCAGAATGCCCCAGGCAGGAAGAAGTCCTTGAGTCCTGCGGACTTCAACTCCCAGAATGCCCCAGCCAGGAAGGCGTCATTGAGTCCTATGGACTTCAACTCCCAGAATGCCCCAGCCAGGAAGGCGTCCTTGAGTCCTGTGGACTTCAACTCCCAGAATGCCCCAGCCAGAAGGGCGCCCTTGAGTCCTGCGGACTTCAACTCCCAGAATTCCCCAGCCAGGAAGGCGTCCTTGAGTCCTGCGGACTTCAACTCCCAGCGTTCCCCAGCCAGAAGGGCGTCCTTGAGTCCTGCGGACTTCAACTCCCAGAATGCCCCAGGCAGGAAGAAGTCCTTGAGTCCTGCAGACTTCAACTCCTAGCATTCCCCAGCCAGAAGGGCGTCCTTGAGTCCTGCGGACTTCAACTCCCAGAATGCCCCAGCCAGGAAGGCGTCCTTGAGTCCTGCGGACTTCAACTCCCAGAATGCCCCAGCCAGGAAGGCGTCATTGAGTCCTATGGACTTCAACTCCCAGAATGCCCCAGGCAGGAAGAAGTCCTTGAGTCCTGCAGACTTCAACTCCTAGCATTCCCCAGCCAGAAGGGCGTCCTTGAGTCCTGCGGACTTCAACTCCCAGAATGCCCCAGCCAGAAGGGCGTCCTTGAGTCCTGCGGACTTCAACTCCCAGAATGCCCCAGCCAGGAAGGCGTCCTTGAGTCCTGTGGACTTCAACTCCCAGAATGCCCCAGCTAGGAAGAAGTCCTTGAGTCCTGCGGACTTCAACTCCCAGAATGCCCCAGGCAGGAAGAAGTCCTTGAGTCCTGCGGACTTCAACTCCCAGAATGCCCCAGCCAGGAAGGCGTCATTGAGTCCTATGGACTTCAACTCCCAGAATGCCCCAGCCAGGAAGGCGTCCTTGAGTCCTGTGGACTTCAACTCCCAGCATTCCCCAGCCAGAAGGGCGTCCTTGAGTCCTGCGGACTTCAACTCCCAGAATGCCCCAGCCAGGAAGGCGTCCTTGAGTCCTGTGGACTTCAACTCCCAGAATGCCCCAGCCAGGAAGGCGTCATTGAGTCCTGTGGACTTCAACTCCCAGAATGCCCCAGCCAGAAGGCCACCCTTGAGTCCTGCGGACTTCAACTCCCAGAATTCCCCAGCCAGGAAGGCGTCCTTGAGTCCTGCGGACTTCAACTCCCAGAATGCCCCAGCCAGAAGGGCGTCCTTGAGTCCTGCGGACTTCAACTCCCAGAATTCCCCAGCTGGCTGGGGAATTCTGGGAGTTGAAGTCCACCTATCTTAAAGTGGCAAAGTTGAGAAACAGCAATGTAAATGACTTCCTTGTCCCCGATCTCACACGTGCGCACACAGACACACACACACACACACAAAATTACCCTCTCTAGTGTGATCTCTTCATATTCCATCTCGCCTTCCGTTCCATTTACCTGGGGGGGGGGGAAAGGTGTAGTTAGAGGCGGGTAGATTTACTGACCCAAGAGGGCAAAACTCTTTAGGAAGACCTTCGGGATGTGGGGAGGGGGGGGGGAGAGAGAGATGGAAGTGGCCAGTCAAGGGGGGGCATGCGAGGGCGGGGTGGGGGGCTGGCCAGAGGACCTGGGGGAGGCGACGGACCTCTGCGGGAAAACTCACATAAGCTGGTGCTTCTAAAGTGTCGGTGTTGACAATAACGGGTGGAGAATTAGCCTGGAGACAGACAAAGAGACACAGAGAGAGAGAGAGAGAGAGAGAAAAAAGAGAGGAGGGGGCGAAATTATACGAGGCCACATCTCCCAATCATCTCTTGCAAGGGTCTTCAGCAGATCTGGCTCGGCAAGGGCCAGGGACCCCAGCCCTGGATGCTTTTTCCACCCACCCACCCCTCCTGCATGCAGCCTGGACCCCCAAATTCTCAAATCTGCATTCTCCCTTCCGTCCATCCAGCCCCTTCGTGGGAAAACGGCTGTGCAATGCAAACAGGGATCTCCGTAGGAGAATAAAATAAAATAAAAAAATAAAATAATAAAATAAAATAAACAATAAAATAAAATAATAAAGTAAAGTAAAATAAAATAAAACAGAATAAAATAAAAATAAAATAAATAGAATAGAATAAGATAAAAATAAAAAAGAAAAGAATAAAAGAAAAGAAAAAGAAAAGAAATAAAATAATAAAATGAAATAAAATGAAATAAATAAGATAAAATAATAAAATACAATACAATACAATACAATAAATAAGATAAAATAATAAAATAAAATAAAATAAAATAAATAAGATAAAATAAAATAATAAAATAAAATAAAATACAATAAAATAAAATAAATAGAATAAGATAACAATAAAAATAAAATAATAAAATAATAACATAACATAACATAAAATAAATAGAATAAACCAAATATTGCACAGCGGGTTGCCGAGTGCGGGGTGCAAAATGTGGGTACCCTGAATAGCTGGTGGGGTGAAGTCCCCGATGGAGGCAGATGGGGCAAAGGGAAGGGGGGAGAGGGCCCGAGGGAACTCCGAGCGTATCTCTTGAGATGCCAAATTGGGACACCGGTAGGCGTCGTCCTGGCGGGGTAGCTACGGGGGGGGGGGGGGGGAAGGGTGCCTAGCTGTTTGGCCTGGAATCCAAGTGGGCTGAAGTCCAGCTCGGCTCCCCACCCACCCACTCACCTCTCTCCCCCCTCCTCCATTTTGCAATGCTTTCCCTCTTTTTCTTCCACCTCCAGTGGCCGCTGACAACAGTCGCCATGGCGACACCATGACAACAGCATCTCCCTCTGGGGATGCAAATGAAGGGGACCGTGCTCAGGTGGGAGGGGCTGAACAATGTATTGGGGAGGGAGGGGCTATTTTATTTGAAAGAGGGGGGGAGCAACCCCACCCTCACCCCCCCCAGGCCGAAATGACCCTCCCGTCCGTCAGGGGGCAAGGAAGGACGCCAGCCCAGCTTCCCAACCTGAACCCTCTTTGGGAGTGTGTTTGGACTACAGCGCCCATCAGCCCCTGCCCGGAGTGGATGGGCGCTGGAGTCCAACGTCCCGTGGGCAGGGGAGGCTGGAAGGCTGTGGCGGAGGTTTGCATCTGGAAGTGCAAATTTGAAATTTCCTCAGGAGGATGCCACAAACCACGGCTTCTTCTTCGTTGGGGCGGCGACACGTCAACGAAGCCGTGATGTCATCAAGGCTTGTTCCCCCGGGGCAGGGATTGTTGGGTGGGGAATGGACAGTCTGGATTCACAGCCTAAGGCTGGGGGGGGGGGTGACTGAACCATTCAAGGCCTAACTGAGAATTATTAAGGTAGCGACAAAGAACGCCGGCCATTTGTATATAAATTTATTTATTCAGCCTGATATATTCAATATTTCCAGCGTGGAAATTCTTTAAGTACCGTTAGTGGGGGAAAATGGATTTTTCCACCCTGTAAATTTCAATCTGAAACTCCCGAGAATTCATCATTTTTTTCCAGATTATTTTTAATCAAACTTTACAGCACCTGGATTAGCAACAGTTCGGTCTAGTGGTTAAGGCACCTGGCTAGGAACTAAGGAGACGGTGAGTTCTAGTCCCGCCTTAGGCATGAAAGCCAGCTGAGAGACTTTGAGCCAATCACCAGGAGACGGTGAGTTCTAGTCCCGCCTTAGGCATGAAAGCCAGCTGAGAGACTTTGAGCCAATCACCAGGAGACGGTGAGTTCTAGTCCCGCCTTAGGCATGAAAGCCAGCTGAGAGACTTTGAGCCAATCAGCAGGAGACGGTGAGTTCTAGTCCCGCCTTAAACATGAAAGCCAGCTAAGAGACTTTGAGCCAATCACCCGGAGACGGAGAGTTCTAGTCCCGCCTTAGGCATGAAAGCTGCCTGACTTGGAGCCAATCACCAGGAGACAAGTGAGTTCTAGTCCCATCTTAGGCAATAAAGCCACCTGAGAGACCTTGAGCCAATCACCAGGAGACGGTGAATTCTAGTCCCGCCTTAGGCATGAAACCCAGCTGGGTGACTTTGAGCCAATCACCAGGTGATGGAGAGTTCTAGTCCCGCCTTAGGCATGAAAGCCAACTGAGAGACTTTAAGCCAATAACCAGGAGACGGTGAGTTTTAGTCCCGCCTTAGGCATGAAAGCCAGCGGAGAGACCCTGAGCCAATCACCAGGAGACGGTGAGTTCTAGTCCCGCCTTAGGCCTGAAACCCGGCTGGGTGACTATGAGGCAATCACCAGGAGATGTGAGTTCTAGTCCCGCCTTAAGCACGAAAGCCTACTTTGCTTTCTTTCTCTCTCTCAGGCCAACCCACCTCACAGGGTTGCTGTTGAAATAAGAGGAAGAAAAAGCACTAGGCATATTCGTTGCCTTGAATCACTCACCAAGTAATAAAAGTGTGATTTAAAAAGTCTAAAAATAAAGGAGGAGTAAATAAACCAAATAAAAGCATCCACGGACCAGAACTTTCTCCTTTTTAACAACTCTTCTGTCAGGCATGCTACATACGAACGAGAGGCCTGTCTCTTTGCATTATTAGGATCATTATTAGGCCAAAGCGGGACCCCTCCCCAATCCCCCCCCCAATAGTCAGCCCCTATTTCCCCTGGCACGGCGGTTCCCAGGATGCCCAGCCAACAGAGTTGCAAAGAATTCTGGGAATTGCAGTCTTTCTCCCAAAGGTGCGAGAACCCCAATTTAGCAAAAGAACAGACCCCCCCTTCATCTTCCCAAATTTCCCTCTCTTCCCCCATCAAGCCCCCCCCATTCCCAACCTGTTCTTCCCTATTGTAGAGTCCTTTCGATGGGGTTCATTTTCGTCAGGGGGTACTTCAGAGGTCATCTAGCTGAGCCCCAGGTTCGAGGGAGGACCCAGCCCCGGGTTCAAGGTAGCATCTTCCCCAGTTCAAGTGCCCCTCCCACCAGGGAATTCCTCCTTTATACCCACCACAACCCTGGGGTTAGAACCAGGCCTGGGTTCCACTCCTGCCTTCGGGGGGGGCACAGAGAAGAAGCCCACCCACCCACCTTTCCGGGTGAGGACAACATCACCCCTCATCCACCTCGGGGCTAAATGGGTCCGGAATCCCTGAAGAGCTCTGGCAGGGACTTGGATGGTAGACCCCCCCTCCCCTCTGAATCTCTCACAGCCCCCAGCCCCTTTTAAACTGGACCCCCAGGGGGGCGGGTCTGACCAGGGCAGAGCAGAGGAGACCCTTCCCCTAAAAGCTTCCATGTTTGACCAGCCTGACTGCTTGGCCCGTTTTAGCCTTAAGCATTTGAGACCCCAGCCCCCCCCCTCTGCCCCCAGGCCCCCCAAGGTACAATCCTGCCCCCCCCCAGGAAGATGCCAGCATGAAACACGGCACAGAATGCAACTGCCTCAATCCGGAAGCAACGACTACAGTTCCCAGCGTCCCCTGCCTCCTCTCATCTGCCAAACCCTTGCAGTCTGGCTCTCTGGGACCTTCCCCCGTCCCCCCCCCAAGATTCATCCCCCCCCCAGGCCTCTTCTGCGCCTCCCCACAAAGCCGAACCCTTCTCATTCTCCACCCTTCTCTTGTATGAGAAGCAGAAGAGAGGACGGACGGACAGACACACACACACACACACACACACACACACACACCTGAACTAAAAGCAAAGCAGCCCCAGGGCCAGGTCGGAAATGGTGTATAAGAACTCCTGCTTGGGCAGGGGGATGGACTAGATGATCTGCAAGGTCCCTTCCAACTCTGTTATTCTATTCTATTCTATTTATTCTATTCTATTCTATATTATTATTCTATTCTATTCCTTATTTCTATTCTATTTATTCTATTCTATATTATTATTCTATTCTATATTATTATTCTATTCTATTCCTTATTTCTATTCTATTCTATTTATTCTATTCTATTCTATATTATTATTCTATTTTATATTATTATTGTATTCTATTCCTTATTTCTATTCTATTCTATATTATTATTCTAGTCTATATTATTATTCTATTCTATTCCTTATTTCTGTTCTATTCCTTATTTCTATTCTATTCTCTTTCTATATTATTATTCTATTCTATAATTCTATTCTATTCTATTCTATTTCTATATTATTATTCTATTTTATTTTATTATTCTATTGCTTATTTCTATTCTATTCTATATTATTATTCTATTCCTTATTTCTATTCTATTCTATTCTGTTCCTTATTTCTATTCTATTCTATTCTTATTCTTATTCTATTCCTTATTTCTATTCTATTCTATTCTATTCTGTATTTTCTATTCTATTCCATTTTCTAGTCTATTCCATTCCATTCCATTCTATATTCTATTCTATTCTATTCTATTCTATTCTATTCTATTCTATTCTATTCTATTCTATTCTATTCTATTCTATTCTATTCCCATTCCCATTCCCATTCCATTCTATGGATGGGAGACCACCAGGAAATGCCAGGAACCAGCGAGGGGCTATGCTGGGAACTTTAATATTTTTTTTTAGAAATCCAAAATGACAGAAAAATGCTCGCTCGGGGCAGCCAGCTTTTCAAACCTCCAGCATGCCCCCCTTCCCACGACCATGGGGGGGGCAGAATGGAGGGAGGGGGGCGAGGCGTTGAACCCTGACTGGTCCTGGAGAGCCCGAACAGGCACAGCCCCCACCTCCTGGGATCTCTACTCTTCCCACTAAGAAGAGACCGTGCCGTGGGCTGGTGCCAGGTTGGCATCTGTGAGTGGGTAGAGGCGTTGTGTAGGAGAGGTTTTGTAGAAGCACAAGCAGGTGTGGCGGTCGGGGGGGGGGCAAGGGATTATCTCGGCGGGGGGCTCTGGGGAAGGGGGTACCAGGTGCGAAAGAGAACATGAGGGACGGCTGCAGGACCAGGGAGGATCTTCAAATCTGCTCATTGTGACAGGGACCCCAAACTGGGAAGACTGTGCTGATGTATCTGCACTCTGCACATGCGGCCTCTGCCTGGGCTGGATGGGTGAAATTAGGAAGTTGCAACGCTGTTGTCGTTTGTATGACACTCCTGTGCGGCATTACCAAACTAACAACCACATTCTCCAACGGGGGGCCCTCCAGATTCACCCCAGCACTACAAAACGTGTTCTCCTAAGTCAGCGGTCTTCAAATGTGGCCCTTTTAGGACTTGTGGCTGGCTGAGGAATTCTGGGAGTTGAAGTCCAGAAGCAGGGGTCTTCAAACTTGGCCCTTTGATGACTTGGGGACTTCAACTCCCAGAAGTCCTCAGCCAGCGTGAGGGAACTAGGACCCTTTGATGACTTGTGGACTTCAACTCCCAGAATTCCTCAGCCAGTGTGCCTGGCTGAGGAATTCTGGGAGTTAAAGTACGCTTACTGAGGAATTCTGGGAGTTAAAGTCCACCAGTCATCAAAGGGCGGCGTTTGAAGACCCCTGATTTAAATGATATCTACATGCAGATTCTCACGCAGATCATTAAACCAGCTTTGCAGATCCAGAGTAATATTCCAGTAGAACAAAACTAGAATATGACTCTATTTTCTATTTTCCTTTTAAAAAAGAAAAGTAGAACAAGCTTTCTTTTTTAAAAAATAAGTAAATAAAAACCCTTCCCTTTAGAAAATTAGAACATCAAAGAAAGGCAGGTGTTTAACAATTTGTTTAACAATTTTATTTTATTGTTTTAACTTTTTTTCCCTAATGTCTTTTCTTTAGTTTTATTCTGTCTCTGCTCAATTTTTTTTCTCCTTTCAACCTTTTAAATAAAATAAAATGAAATTGTTAAACGTATCCCTGAGATGCTGGATTTTTACATGCAAGTATGTCAAGGTGACCAGCTATTGAGACCATCCCTATCCAAAATCACAGGTGAGATTTTGGAAGTTTTAAAGAAGAGATTGGACAACCATTTGTCTGAAATGGTGTAGGTAGGGTTTCCTGCCAGAGCGGGGGGTTGGACTAGATGACCTCCAAGGTCCCTTCCAACTTTGTTATTATTCTATTCTATTCTATATTCTATTCTGTTCTATTCTATTCTATATTTTATTCTATATTCTATTCTATTCTATCTATATTCTATTCTCTATTCTCTATTCTATTCTATTATCATTATTCTATTTTATATTCTGATTCTATATTCTAATTCTATATTTTATTCTATTACTATTCTATTATCATTATTCTATTCTACGTATATTCTATTCTATCTATATTCTATTCTCTATTCTATTCTATTCTCATACTATTCTATATTCTGATTCTATATTCTAATTCTATATTCTATTCTATTCTATATTCTATTCTATCTATGTTCTATTCTCTATTCTATTCTATTCTCATTATACTATTCTATATTCTGATTCTATATTCTGATTCTATATTCTATTCTATTATCATTATTCTATTCTATATTCTGATTCTATATTCTAATTCTATATTCTATTCTATTTACCCTCCTGTTCTGTTCTGTTCTGTTCTGTTCTGTTCTGTTCTGTTCTGCTCTGCTCTGTTCTATTTATTCTGCTGGCAGTGAGTCCCTTGTGCAAATGCTGACTCTTAGCATAACAGATCAAGGCAACCCCATCTCTCTTTTTTTAAATGCCAGTTTGAACCCGGAGCCAATCTCGGGTGTCCTATTAAATGTGGGCTTAGTGGAAGTTGCCACCACTGAATTAATCTAGTGGCAAACGTGATTCCTTCACCCCATAGTCTTCACTTTCTAGAAAGCCGACAAGTCAGCAAACCTGGCCAGGCGTGTCCCAACGGGGTTGCAAAGAAGAGAACGCACTCTGCACCCGGTCTGCGGCCCAGGGATATTGTCCCCGGATTGCGGATCTAAAAAGGTAGGGAAGAAGGAGAAGGCTGGGGAACTCAGGAATGGGGGGGCGCAGGTAAGGGTTGTGCTGGGGCGGGGGGAGAAATGGCTACTCAACACCCCCACCTTCCCCACCCGCGTTGGTGTTGATGGACCTGTAATTTTCTGATCGGCGGCGCCTTGATTAAAATATTGCTTTCTGCTGATTTGTCTGGTGTCAATCCCTGCTTATCTGGAGCACGGAGAAGAAATCCTGAAATGGCTTTCTCTTTCTGTCTCCCCTGGGGACAGGACCCATTTTGGCACAGGCCTGGCACACACGCAACACACTTTCCCTTTCAAAAAGGAGAACGGGCCTGGGGGGGCCCACTAAATCTCCTGCCAGGAAGGGGGCAGTGACGAATTATCTGGAGCGGCTAATGAGGCCGCCTGGTTCTGGGTTGGAAACTCTAGGAGTTTTATTTCAGCATTCATACACACACACACAACATACACACACACACACACACACACACACACACAGAGAGAGAGAGAGAGAGAGAGAGAGAGAGAGAGAGAGAGAGAGAGAGAGAGAGAGAGAGAGAGAGAGAGACCTACACACACACAAACACACCTCTTTCTCCAAGAAAGCTGGATCCGGGTTTTTGTCCACCTCAAGTGAGTTAGAGAGAGAGACCTACACATACACAAACACACCTCTTTCTCCAAGAAAGCTGGATCCGGGGGGGGGTTTTTGTCCACCTCAGGTGAGTTGAAGAGGGGTGGATTTCAACTCCCAGAAGCCCCCAGCCGGACCGTGCCTATTTTTTTCTCCCCCTCCTACCCTCTAAAGCAGAGAGATTGCAGAGGAAGGGATTATAAGAGAGTAAGCACGGCCACAATGGAATGCCGGGGAATTCTGGGAGTTGAAGTCCAGCCCTCTTAAAGTCGATGGGATTGACAAACCTTGAGAGTTGATTTCACAGCATCTCTCTCTCTCTCTTTCTCTCTCTCCCTCCCTCCTTCCCTCCATCTCTCTCTCTCTCTCTCTCTCTCTCCCTCTCTCTCCCTCCCTCCTTCCCTCTCTCTCTCTCTCTCTCTTTTGACCCCTGAACTTCCAAATACCCCTTCATCATCCTCATCGTCATCACCACCACCACCTTCATCACAGGAACGCCCCCCCCCAATCTGAAGCAGCATCTTGGCTTAAATCTCAGCTCCCGGGAAGGGGGGGGGGAAGAGAAAAGGAAGAGCCCCTCCCATCAAAACCACAGAGGGAGGGGGGCATTTAGAAGCTGTCTCGCAACACGTGAAGGCCTAGCAGCAGCCCTTTGGGGCCGAGCCCCCCCACCCCACCCCACCCCGGCCTTGCCCGCCCCCACAGCCTCTACATTAATTCTCCCACCCCCCCTCGCTCACCTTGCCAAGCAATGCAGCAAAAAAAAAATTTTTTTAGCAAACGCACAAACAGCGGCAACCCTTTTGCATCTCCCAAGCAACACCCTCCCTCCTTTTTTTGACCTGGGGGGGGGGGCAGGGAAAGCGATTGAGAGCCAGGCGGGGGCGGGAAACTGAGGCAGAGAGGCCCAACCGGGCTGTGGAGAGGCGGAAGGGACACCCGTCCATCTTTTTTTAAAAGAAAGGGGGAAGAGGCGGGTGGAAAAAGAAAAAAAAAGAGGAAAAAAATTGAATTATGCAACTGAAGGGTCTTCTCTCCTTACTCATCCCCCCCCTCCCTGCGCCTCCAGCCCCCCCCCCCCGCAGGCCACTTTCCCTTTTTTTTTGGAAAAAAAAATGGGAAAAATGGGAAGCCGTGTGTCCTGCCAGCCGCCCCCTCCCCTATTCGCTCTCTCTCTCTCTCCCATTCATAATTCCTGAAGCTTTACAGTAGAAACACGCTGACGCCATCAGCTGTCTCGAAAGCTGACGCACTCCACCGGCCCCAACACACAACAACAACAACAACAATAATCACAACGGCAGACACAAACCCACGCCTTTCTTTTGATGTGCATCCCCCTCCTTTGTACACCAAGTTACTCTCTTGTAATCCCTTCCTCAAATTAAAATCACCTGCTCCGGGAGGGGGGGAGGTGTCTTCCTACCCCCCTCCCGTGCAAATAATGTACGTAGACCCCCCCCAACGACGCAGCACTTCTTCCCCCCCCCCGAAATCAGGGTTGGGGGAGGGCGAGTTAACTGCTTCTCCTCTGATGCAGTTTGGGGGGGGCTTTCTTGGGGGGGTCGCTTGTGAGGGCGTCTGCGGAGAGGCTGGGAAATCGGGGACACCCCCCCCCTTCCCCGTGGACCGACGTGGCCGGATGGAAAGAAAAGTTTGCAAGCCCCTCTCCCCACATGGCGGTCCCCACCCCCGCGAACTGAGCTGGGGGCCCCCTCCCCCAATTGCAAAATCTGCCCCTCCCCCATGGCTCAAGTCACTCCCCCCCCAGGCCTGAGCGAACCCAGCCCCCCCCAATCACCCTTTCCAACATCCGCCCCTCCGTCTTTTGCCCTCCCCCACGCCCCCTCTCCATGCAACGGATCAGCTCTGCCCACCCCCACCCCCCAAACGTAACCCACACCCCCAAATATTTGCAGCCACCAGTCCGGAAGGATGGGCTTTGTAGTCCCCTGCAGCTGAAAGACCAGGCTCTGTGTGTGTGTGTGTGTGTGTGTGTGTGTGTGTGTGTGTGTGTGTGTGTCTGCCGAGACCCTCAAATCTGGGGAGACCCCCCCACCCCCAAATCCCAGCATCTCTGCTCTTTGTGCAGCCCCCCCAAAAAACCGCACCACAAACCCATCGTTTTAAAACCTGCCCCCCCTCGTCCGGCTTACTACCCCTTCTCTTTCTCCCTCAAATTACGGACCCCTGCGTGCCCCCCCATATCACTGCGCCCCCCCTCCCCAATACCGTGAGGAGATGCCGTTCCTTCTTCGCCTTCCGGACGTTGTTCAGGAAACGCCGTCCCATTTTCTTGGCGTACCAGACGGAGACAAACATGATGTGGCACACAGCAAGGGAAGCGTGTGTATGGAGGGGGGGGACGGACCGAGGCAGCCCCCCCGCCCCCCCAGTTCCTTAGAAGCAGCTTCAAGATTCCCCAATGACTCCAAGCTTTGCTGCCTGGACTGGGGGGGGGTAGTTGGCTTTGCGGTGCCAAAGGGGAAGAAGGGAGGGCAGACCTGGGAAAGTCCTGCTTTGGGGGGGGGGGGCGGGGGGGGCAGGAGGCTAGATTGTGCCCATGCCTGGGGGGGGCAGCAAGGAAGGCGCTCTACCCCTCCCTCCTGCTCAGCCTCCTCATCCTCAGGGGCAACCTCTTCCTTCCTTCCTTCCTTCCTTCCTTCCTTCCATCCTTCTTTCCTTCCTTTTTCCTCCCTCCCTTTGTCTTTTCCTTCCTTCCTTCCTTCCTTCGTTCCTTCCCACCTCTATCTCCTTTTTCCTCCCTCTTTTTCTCTTTTCCTTCCTTCCTTCGTTCCTTCTCTATCTCCTTTTTCCTCCCTCTCTTTCTCTTTTCCTTCCTTCCTTCCTTCCTTCCTTCCTTCCTTCTCTATCTCCTTTTTCCTCCCTCTTCCTTCCTTCCTTCTTTCCTCCCTTCTCTATCTCCTTTTTCCTCCCTCTTTCTCTTTTCCTTCCTTCCTTCCTTTCCTATCTCCTTTTTCCTCCCTCTCTTCCTTCCTTCCTTCCTTCCTTCCTTCTTCCCTTTTCTATCTGCTTTTTCCTCCCTCTTTCTCTTTTCCTTCCTTCCTTCCTTCCTTCCTTCCTTCCTTCCTTCCTTCCTTCCTTCCTTCCTTACTTATCTCCTTTTTCCTCACTCCCTTCCTTCCTCCCTTCTCTATCTCCTTTTTCCTCCCTCTCTTTCTCTTTTCCTTCCTTCCTTCCTTCCTTCCTTCCTTCCTTCCTTCCTTCCTTCCTTCCTTCCTTCCTTCCTTCCTTCCTTCCCGCCTCTCTCCCTTCTCTATCTCCTTTTATCTCCCTCTCTTTCTCTTTTCCTTCCTTCCTTCCTTCCTTCTTTCCGGGGGGGGGGTCAAACCGGCTCACTTTCTCAACAGGGTCCTGAAAAGATGGGGAGCAGTAGCAGGTGGGGGGGGGGCATCAGCGAAGGGGGAAAAAACCCCAGCCTGCCCCCCCCAGAGAGGAAAAAAAGGGGGGGAGAGGGGCAATATCTAGGCAGGGAGGAAAGAGTGCTGAGGCCGGGGTCTCTGCTGCCAGGGGAGAGCATCTCCTAGGCACTGGACCCCCCCCTCTTTTCTGCCTCCTCAAACCCCCCCCCCAATCTGTTGGGCATGCTCCTCCCCGTTGCCTTTTGGGAGCAGATGGAGGCCCAGATGGAAGAGGAGCCGAAGCCCCCCCCCTCATCCCCATGCCTGCTGGGACCAAAGAAGCAGGGATGGAGCCAGCTCCTTTGGGGAAGGGGCTCAGCCAGAAAGCGGGGGTCTCTCTCCCCCCCCCATCCTGAGCCCCCCCCCTTTGCCTCCCCCAGCCTAGGTGGTGCGGGAGGACCCCCGCGAAAGGGCCGACCCTGAGCTGACGCTTGAAACAGCCGCCCCCTCCCCTGTAATCTGGAAAGCATCTTTCCATTGGTAGGGAAGGAGGCGAGAGAAAGGGGAGGGGGCGTTGAGCTTCCGGTGTGTGTGTGGGGGGGGCAGAAAAGCAGAAACCAGGGCTCTGGGTCTTGCGGGGGGGGCGGCTAGGACGGAGGAGATCCGGGTTGAGGAGGGGGCTTTCCAACCAGGGCCCCCTCCCCTGCCCGGGTGGCTGGGAAAAGGGAGAAGAAAGAGAGGGGGGGCGCTTCGCAGGTGGGCCACAGGTCCGGGGGGGCCGAAAGGATGGAGCGCAGGTGGACCCCCTGCCCGAAAGACCCCCCCCCATCTCTCCATTACCTGTCCACGAAAGACGGACGTCCTGCAGGAAGAGGGGGGGCAGAATTGGGGTGGGGGTCCCAGGCCAGGCTGGCGTGCGTCTCCCCTGGCATCCGAGCCCCGAGCCAGCCGGACCGCGAAGAGCAGCTGTCCGAGGATGCCCTGCGGTTGGCCGCCTCGGCCACCAGGGGGCGCCCTTCCCCTGCTGCTGCAAAGCCTTGGGGGGGGCGCCTGCGTGGGCGGGGGAGGGGGGGTGAGGAGGAGGAAGAGGAGGAGGAGGTGGAGGATGCTGGGAGCTGTAGTCCCTGGAAGGGGCCAGCCGAAGCCAATCAGAACGATGGGGAAGGGGATTCGGGCTGCACGCCTTGATGGTGGAAACTCCCCTGCGATTCAACTTGGGGGGGGAGAGGAAGGGGGCTTCAGTTTCATCCCCACACCCCCCCGCCCCAAAACAATCCTGCCTTCATCCCTTCCTCTTCTGCCCCCCCCTCCACCTTCCCTGCCTTTGGTCCAGACCGCAGGGAAGCAGGATTCGAACCGGGAACCGGGGAACGACTGCGGGCGACCTTTCCCGATTCACACGTTCTAGCTAGGAAAAGGCGGAAGCTTTGGGGCTTTTCCCTGAAAGGATTCGGAATAATTTTCCTAAAATGGTTATTACAAATATTAAGGGGATTTTTAATCAGCCCCCCCCCGTACCCCAGAAACTAGCCCCTCCCCTTTGTCACAGATCAGCCCCTCCCCCTATAGGGGATCCACAGCGGATCCCTCCAGAAGTTAACCTCTCCGTTAGCAGCCACAACAATACAGATAGTCCTCGGTATAACGACCGTTTGCTTAGCCGCCATTCCAGGTTACAACGCCACTGAAAAAAAAAAAAGAACGGCCGCTATACAGGTGGTCCTCGGTTTATGACCGTTTCTTCGGCAGCCGTTCCGCGTTCCAACAACGCGAAGGAAAAGTGACTGACGGCCGGTCCTCGCACTTAATGACCGTTGCCGCATCCCCACAGCCCACACGGTCAAAATCCCGGCACATATATTTACAATGGTTGCCGCCTCCCCGGGTCACAACCAGCTTCCGACCAGCTGAATGACCCATCTGATTCACTTAACGACCGCATGGATTCGCTTAACAAAAAGAAGTCACACAAAACTGGGGTGCGGCTCACTTCACAACCGCCTTGTTTCGCCATAGGCAATTCTGGTCCCCCCCCCACTGTGGTCGTTAAGCCGAGGACTGCCTGCGACCGGCCAGTCCTTCCTAAATAAAACGCTGCTCCTATTTTTTGCATCTTCCTAGGGCAGCTTGCCTTGCTTAGGAAAAGGTAGACTGCTCTAGGAGATGGAGGTTCCATCTAGCTGGGACGGGCACTTGGTTCTCCGCCCGCGATGCCAGGGGCTGATTCTGGCACGGTCCGTTGAAATTGACGTGCAAACCTGACTCCGACGGGACAAAATATTCTGCCTCCAGACACGGAAATAAAAGGTTGTGTCATAGGCCGCACAATGACAGCAGCCCAGGTTTTTTATTTGCTGCTTTTTTAGAAATTAGGATTGCCCCTCTGCAAATTCCTAAGGAATTTTTGGTTGTTGGGGTTTTTTTTCATAAAAAGAGATCTTTCCCCATTTTCCTCCCCCTCCCACCCTTAAGAAGACCCCCCTCCCAAAATACTGTTTTTCAATCTTGGCAACTTTTAAGGTGGGTGGGCCTCAACTTTCAGAATTCTGTGGTGATGCCTTTCTTTTGATGTGCATCCCCCTGGTATGCCTGGTTACTCTCTTGTAATCCCTTCCTCTGCGATCTCTCTCTCTCTCTCTGCTCCAGAGTTGAAAAACGCTGCCCTAAATTAACACTGGCAACAAAACCAGGGAACGCACACGTAGACCCGCACACACACTAATTCCCGCCGCTCTGCTTGTGAAGAAAAACCTTCTCAAGGTACTTAAGCCCTGATTAGCTGTCCTAACCTTTCGGCTGCGCAGGCTGTCCAAATTAAATACATTTGCATAAGGACAGGCCCGGCTGTCCTGCTGTGGCCCTTCGTCACATCTTCCAGGACAGAGCAGACGTGACATCCGTGAAAGACACGCAGCTTTCTTTGGGCTTTCGCAGCCTCCATGTTGACTTTTTTGCCCTCCTGGGGTGACTCTCCTGTTCACAATCCAAGGTAGATTACAGTAGTCCTCGGCAGTTCCCGTTCCTAACTTCTATCTCTGTCCGTGTTGGGAAACTACTAGCCAGTCAGAGAGGCGGCGTCAAGCAGGGAAGTAGCCTGGCATCCTTGCGCAGCTGCAAGAGGCCTCAGCCTGAGATTGGCGTATTTCTTCATTTTATTTCTTTATTAAATTTATTAAATCAAGTTACCCACACAGGCTAACTCTGGGTAGCTTACAATATAGCTGTATCTGGTTGTTTCCAAGGAGATTCTTCTACTGCCCTTACAAGGTATTCCTCGACTTACAACAATTTCATTTAGTGACCGTAGTTACCACGGCGCTGAAAAACGTGACTTAGGACCGGTTCGCACACAACCGTTGCAGCCTCGCGTGATGAAAAGGCGGATGCTGGGCCACGGATTTGTATTTACGACGGTTTGCAGCTTCCCGGGATCAGGCACGATCCCCTTTTGCGAGCGTTGGACAAGCAAAGTCAACCGGGACGCCGCACTCACTTAACAACAGTGTGACTCACGTGACGACTGCAGCGATAGACTTAACCAGAGGCTGTAAAATCAGGGGGGCAAACCCCACTTAACCGATGTCTCACTTAGCAACGGGAAACCTTCGGCTTAATTGTGGCTGTAGGTTGAGTAGCCCCTGTGTAGGAACACTACTGGCTTAAAAAAAAATAGCAGAAAAAGATCTGAAGAACTTCACAGCAAGTTTGGAGAGAGGACCAGACTTCCTTGCCACCTCACCCCACGTCTAACCGCCCGTCAAACCTCGTCTCCTCTGACCGGTGCTAACCCACTTTACGGAGAGCGATGGGGGAACGGTTCCCCTCAACATGCAACGTTTCTGCAGCGGGGAAGGAAATGACGTCACGCAAAGTCCTGCCTTGACCTCCTCTGAATGGCAGTGTAAAAGCCTCGTGGACTTCAGCTGTCAGAATTCTCAGCCAGCTCTTTTCACTTTGCTGAAATCAAGATATATTACGTCTACCGCATACCCGCCATCTATTAAGAACAGGGGTCTTCAACATTCAATCTTTTTCGACAATCAATGTCCTGATTAATTTTTCCCAGTTTTTTGTTTCCCGTTAACACAGTGGTTCTCAACCTGTGGGTTGGGACCCCATTTGGGGTCGAACGATCATTTCACGGGGGTTGCCAAACAACGCAGTCCGCCATTTTCCCCCCCTTTTCCTTAGCTGTGCTACTCCCTTTTATTCTATTGGCTTTTGAAAGCCAATAGAATAGACTCTCTTGACATGTATTTTCATGTTCGATGTTTATCTTTTCCCAATTTTAAATAACCCCAATTCCCTTTATCACAATTTATCACAAGGAACATGTTAAAACAGTTAGGATATGTATAAACTAAAAATTATGGATAAATGCAAGAAAGTTATTTTTATTTAATCAATATAAGAAGAATTGTACTAATTTAAAGATGAGACAGTAAATACTAAGGGGAAAAGAGGGGAGACGCTTAATGTAATAGTTTGAGACCTGTACTAAAGACATTTGTATGTCATGGAATTACGGACCAACTCAGCCGCCACGTTGCTTTTCCAATACTGAAATGTGAAACTAGAAAACCAATACAATTTTCTTAAAAAAGAAAAGAACAGGGGTCTTCAAACTTGGCCCTTTGATGACTTGTGGACTTCAGTTCCCAGAATTCCTCAGCTAGCTCTTTTCACTTTGCTGAAATCAAGACGTATTACGTCTACCGCATACCCACCGTCTATTAAGAACAGGAGTCATCAAACTTGGCCTTTTGATGACTTGTGGACTTCAACTCCCAGAATTCCTCAGCCAGGCGCCAGGCCCATTTTCTGCCTCCCATGCTCTGAAGCAGAGAGAGACAGAGAGAGAGAGATCGCAGAGGAAGGGATTACAAGAGAGTAAGCAGGCGTTTGAAGTACCCCTGATTAAGAAAGTTGCCTTATCAAACAATGCAATAAACTTTGGAAAAGTCTAGCCATATTTCTTCTCCAATCCTCGCCGAATTCTGGTAAATGCTTTCCGGCTGGGGAATTCTGGGAGCTGAAGTCCACCAATCTTAAAGTGGCCAAGTTTGGCCTAAAGGAAAACTCCTGGCAGAACAGGCGTTGCCAATGGGGCCGTACATCTTCTGCTTCTCAAGGACTGGAAGGAAACACGTAGCTGCAATGGATAGTATAAATGTGTTGTGGATACTTTGTGGATATGCTGAAAACAAGAACGGAGCTCCTGTTTGCAATCTTGCACAGGGGAAACCAAGTCACATCCAGGCACCTCCTGGAAAAATCCGGATCCCCTCCTTTTCGGACCCCTCTCTCAAACACAGACCCTATTTTGCCACACTTCTACTGCTCCCCCCCCAAAAAAGCTTTCTACAGATGTGCGACCATTCCAGCTGTACAACAACATGGAAGACGCGGAGACGTTAAAACCAGCCCAACCTCACAAGGCGCTCGTCAAGAAAACATCCCACTTATGAAACATTCCCCACCTTTTAATTAGCATTTATTTAATTAGCATTTATCCCTCGTTTGTATTTCACTGACTCTTAGAGGAGAAGATTAAATTAAATTAAAAGCTGCCATCAGCATTAAAAAGAAAAAAAAAAGGCCAGCAGCGTCCGACTCGTAGTTAGCACGCTTAAAGGTTATAAAAAGGAGATTTTCCTATGGATCAGTGGTTTTCAACCTTTTTAATGCCGTGACCCCCAACTGGTCGTAAGTCGAGGACTACTCAACCAGTCGTAAGTCGAGGACTACTCAACTGGTGCAGCACCGTTTGCAGAATGAGACTTTTGGCAGGCTCAGCAGGGCAGAGACAGCCTGGACAATTCCTATTGGCTTTGGAAAGCCAATAGAATTAGACTATTCAAGAGAGTCTCTTTCCAAAGCCAATAGAATAAAAGGGAGTAGCACAGCTAAGGAAAAGAAGGGGGGGGAATGGTGGACTGCGTTGTTTGGCGACCTCCGTGAAATGGTCGTTCAACCCCAAATGGGGTCCCAACCCACAGGTTGAGAACCACTGCTTTGGATGAAGAAGGATCCGGTCTTTGATTCGGACAGGGTACCACCAGGAAATGCTGCGCCACAGACTGGGAAGATCCCCTTCCGCACTGTGGCGAGGACAGCCCCACGAATTTATCGATGGGATCCCCCCAAAACTGAGCTTCATTTGTGGACATTCAGGAAAGGAACTGGGGGGGGGGAGAAAGATGGTCTCCATCTTGACTTTTTCGCCCTTATCCTTGTGCTAATCCGTGTGTCTCCCTTTGTTTTTACTTTTTTTTTTTTTTGCAATGGGTAGGAGGAAGTTTGCATCGACCTGTTGCGAAAATTTTATTCAAGATTGCAGCGAAATTGTTCTTCCTATTCTCGCTTTCGGGAGAAAGAACCAGCCAACAGCAGAGAACTCTGGAAGGACGCGATAAAATCTAATTTCAACATTCCTCCTTCAAAGAGAGAGAAATAGAGATTCTCTGTGGTCAAAGGAAGTTGATATCTAGCTTTCTCACACCTATGCAGCCATTTTGGTCTAATGCTGAAGGCACCTGGTCAGAACCCAGGAGATGGTGAGTTCTAGTCCCGCCTTAGACATGAAAGCCGCCTGGGTGACTTTGGGCCAATCACCAGGAGACAGTGAGTTCTAGTCCCGCCTTAGACGTGAAAGCAGGCTGGGTGACTTGGACCAATCACCAGGAGACGGTGAGTTCTAGTCCTGCCTTAGGCAACAAAGTGGCTAGGTGACTTTGGGTCAATCAAAGGAGACGTTAGGTTCTAGTCCCGCCTTAGGCAGGAAAGCTGCCCAAGTGACTTTGGGCCAATCACCAGGAGACAGTGAGTTCTAGTCCCGCCTTAGGCATGAAAGCTAGCTGAGAGACTTTGGGCAAAATCACCAGGAGACTGTGAGTTCTAGTCCCACCTTAGACATGAAAGCTGTCGGGGTGACTTTGGGCCAATCACCAGGAGACGGTGAGTTCTAGTTCCGCCTTAGACATGAAAGCCAGCTGGGTGACTTTGGGCCAATCACCAGGAGACGGGGAGTTTTAGTTCCGCCTTAGACATGAAAGCCAGCTGGGTGACTTTGGGCCAATCACCAGGAAACGGGGAGTTCTAGTCCCGCCTTAGGCATGAAAGCCGCCTGGGTGACTTTGGACCAACCATCAGGAGACGGGGAGTTCTAGTCCCGCCTTGGGCAGGAAAGCCTGCTAAGTGGCTTTGGGCCAGTCATTCCCTATCCGCCCCACCCAACTCACAGGGTTGTTGTTACAGGGAAAATAGGAAGAGGAAGGAGGATGAGGTATTCTTGCCCCCTCGAGTTGCTTGCAAAGTAATAACGGCAGGATAGAAATCTAATGAAAACAAAACAAAATAAAACAACAACAACAACAAAAAAAACAAAGCAAAACTGTGTTCCTTTTAGGAAAACTCTGGCAAGGATTGCATCCCAATCGGTGGATCGGACTTCCCCAGAACACAGACTCCCCGTGCGAGATTGCAAGGCATTCCCCGGCCCGTTTCCCACACCACCACCCCCTTTGGATGGCAGCTCCCCCATGCGCCATTCGAACGCAGTCCGTTTGACCCCCCCAATCCTCCCCCCCCTTGCGGTTATAAATACAGATACCTGTCAGCAGGGCAGAGCAGAGGCTACGCGTGTGGAAGGGCTGCGTGGAAAAGGTTGTGTGAGGGTAGGGGTCAGGAGGGGCCACGCAATGCTCCAAGCCATGCCTGTCATGCTCACACACAAACACACACAGGCATGCAGAGAGGAGACAGAGTCGCAACAGGTAGAGGAGACAGACTCGTGGGGAGTCCCCGATGCTCTCTGAGCTGGGTGGTTTCCTTGCAGACGTTTCATGACCCAACTAGGGAATATCATCAGTGCTAGAAGGGAGTGGAATTGGAGGAGGAGGAGGAGGAGGAGGAGGAGGAAGAAGAAGAAGAAGAAGAAGAAGAAGAAGAAGAAGAAGAAGAAGAAGAAGAAGAAGAAGAAGAAGAAGAAGAAGAAGAAGAAGAAGAAGAAGAAGAAGAAGAAGAAGAAGAAGAAGAAGAAGAAGAAGAAGAAGAAGAAGAAGAAGACAACTGTGGAGAGTCCCTGGTGGTCTCTGACCTGGGTTGTTTCCTTGCAGACGTTTCATGACCCAACTAGGGAACATCATCAGTGCTAGAAGGGAGTGTTGGGTTAATTCCCTGTGTACATACAGTCGCTTCTCTTGCCCGTGTTGGTGGGGGTGTGCTTTTGTCCTTGATAGTTCTGTGATTGGTGCTTGAGCAGAGGGTTGGACTAGAAGACCTGCAAGATCTCTTCCAACCCTTATTATCCTGTAGAGGTAGTCCTCGACGCACGGGCACAATTAAGCCCAAAATTTCTATTGTTAAGTGAGACGCTTGTTAAGCCCCACCCGTTTTACAACCTTTCTTGCCACCGTTCTTAAGTGGATTGCTGTGGTTGTTAAATTAGTCAAATTGTCGTTAAGCGAATCTGGCTTGACTTTGCGTGTCAGGAGGTCGCAAAGGGAGACCCATCAGTGCTAGAAGGGACGCCGCAACTGTCGTAAATACGATTCAGTTGCTAAGCGTCAGAATTTTGATCACCGGGATGCTGCCACCGTCGTACGCACGCGCGAAACATGGTTATGTCCCATTTTTCAGGGTCGTCGTAATTTTGAACGGTCACTAAATGCAAGGTTGAACATCGAGGACTGCCTGTAGACGGTTTGCCAAATAAAAATGCAAGAACTAGACCGTGACGACACAGGAGACAATCAGAAACATCTGCAAAGGAATAAAACTCACAAAGGAAGAAGGGAACAACCACACGCTAGCCTTCCTGGGTGGACTCATCAGCAGAAGATGCAACGGCAAATTAGAGACTTCAATTCTGCTGAAAAGCAACCCACACTGACTTAGTGGTCCTTTAGCAAAGTAACAACACCACCTCCCACCAGAATTGCTGTGGAAGAACATTATCCAGACGAGGACAAACGCACTGCAGCAACACCACGAAGAGGACACACATCTCCAAAAGTCCTGGTAGCCCAAGAAGAAGAAACAAAACGGGTCATCTGCAACAGGGATCCCCAATTCCTGGGTTGTGGCCCGTTCTGAAGCAGGCCGTGCAAGTGGCAGGTGAGCGTGCGAGTGTACGCAGCTCCACTTGCCCAAGCGGTAGGCAAGGGTGTGAGTGTATGCAGCTCCACTTGCCCAAGTGGTAGGCAAGCGTGTGAGCGCACACAGCTTCACTTGCACAAGTGGTAGGCAAGCGTGTGAGTGCACACAGCTCCACTTGCCCAAGCGGTAGGCAAGGGTGTGAGTGTATGCAGCTCCACTTGCCCAAGCGGTAGGCAAGGGTGTGAGTGTATGCAGCTCCACTTGCCCAAGTGGTAGGCAAGCGTGTGATTGTACGCAGCTTCACTTGCACAAGTGGTAGGCAAGGGTGTGAGTGCACACAGCTCCACTTGCCCAAGTGGTAGGCAAGCGTGTGATTGTACGCAGCTTCACTTGCACAAGTGGTAGGCAAGGGTGTGAGTGCACACAGCTCCACTTGCCCAAACGGTAGGCAAGGGTATGAGTGTATGCAGCTCCACTTGCCCAAGTGGTAGGCAAGCATATGAGTGCATACAGCTCCACTTGCCCAAGCGGTAGGCAAGCGTGTGGGTGCACACAGCTCCACTTGCCCAAACGGTAGGCAAGGGTGTGAGTGCACGCAGCTTCACTTGCACAAGTGGCGGGCACACGCAGAGGCGCCTCTCTCCCCCACACTGCTGCTGTCACAAAGTTGGAAAGACTGGGGACCACTGAAGTACAACGTGCAATGTATGGACTGTAACAGAGTCCTGCAGAAGACTAGCCGAGCACATCCACGAACACCAACTAGCAGTCAGAAGACATAATGAACACTGCTTACTCTCACAACACATGGACAGACTCAACTGGGAAACGGTGGGCCTCTCGGACCCAGCTTAATCCAAAAATACTAGGGAATTCCTGGAAACCTGGCTTTCCAACAAAACAGCCATCAGCGGACACAAAGCGATAAACCACATTTACCCCCCCCCCCCCGTTCCATAGAGACAATTAAAAAAAAAGCAACTCGAACACATCGTCTCCAGCAACCGACACTCAGATAAGCAGGGATTAACACCAGACAAAAAACCAAGCAGAAAACAATACTTGAATCAAGGCACTAACAAGGAGAAAAACACACCTCCATCAACACTGGCAGGGCGAAGTACTGTGTACAAACAGAGAACAATCCACCCACCCACCCCAGTACTAATATTGGTGACGTTACCTACTTGGCACATGAAACGTCTGCAAGCAAAGAAGCAGGTTCAGAGAACACCAAGCACTCCACAATTCAACCCTGAACTACAAAGATTGTCACTCATAAGGACATACACACATGTCTATCACCAGGGTGGATTGATGGGGAACATTGGTCCCACATGTAGGCCAGGGGTGTGTGTGCAGTGTCTATGTCAACATCAAATGTTCTTGCTTTGACAACATATGGAGACGCAACCATTTCCCTTTACTTTTATGTTTTACTCTTAGAATTAGATGATAATGGGGGGAAGGGAGAGGAATGTGTTTGGGAGTTTAGTTAGACAAAACAATAATGTAGAATGGTTGGAAACCAAGGTTCTTTGTAATAAGAGCCGATAAGACATGGCGGGTGGTAGAACTGGTGGGAAAGCCTGCATTTCAAACAAATTGGAGAATGTGATTTATGACTGTTAGTTGGAGGAGGGAATTGTGCGTTGATACTATGTGTTTAGAGGAGGGGAAGCCAGATTTTGGCTTGGACTATGTCCGTGCCGATGTGTTGCTACTCGAATAAAGATTCTTTAAGGTAAACAATGCCTCGAAGTTCTCTGAAGAGTTCCATCGGTCGGAACCATGACAGTCTGATCATTTGATGACAACAAGGAGGTGGTTCTCCAGAAGGACAGTAGTAAGTGTGGATTCTGGGTTGCGGTGTCAGCACACTGATCAGCTGCTGGACAGTTGGTGGCCGGGCACAGGAGTGACTGAGTAGGTGAGGTTTAAAAATTGACCCACTCCGGGTGTCAAACTTGCTAAGTACATATTTCTGAATTCAGGGCCGGAGGCTGTAGCCCACCCACCTGCCAGAATCACATCTAGCTTTGTGCTGTAACGTTGGCACGTTGATGCCTCTCCATGATTTTAGATCTGTTGAAATCATTGGTCTTTAGGGCAAGGGCAAAAGCAGTATCTATTACAAGTAGCCCTCAACGTACGACCACAATTGAGCTCAAAAATTTTGGTCGTTAAGGGAGACATTTGTTAAGGGAGTTTTGCCTCTTTTTTACAACTTTTTGGCCACCGTTGTTCAGTTGTTAAATTAAGTGAAGTGACTCTGATTTCACCACTGACTTTGCTTTGTCAAAAGTTTGCAAAAGGGGATCATGTGATCCCGGGGCGCTGCAACCGTCATAAATGTGAGTCAGTTGCCAAGCATCCGAATATAAATCACGGGGATGCTGCAATGGTGAGAAAAATGGTTCTAAGTCACTTTTTTCGATGCTGTTGTAATTTCAGTCAGTAAATGAACGGTTGTAAGATGAAGACTATCTATACAGAACCGCGATAGGCAAAAATTAACCTGGGCTTAGTTGGGGGAAAAAGGGGGAAATTAAAAAAAAAATCTGACAAAATTCCATTTTTTTAAATCAAGATTATGTTTTTGTTCTATAAGGAAGAAAATGTGGTTGTTCTGTGTGTGCACGAGAAAGAGGCGGCCCTTGAGTTATGACTGTATTGGAAACAGTCGTAACAGTCATAATTCGTGATAATTATAAGGCAGGTCAGCCTGATTTTATGACCTTTTTCGCAGTGGTGATTAAATGAATTGCCCCGGTCAATAAGTCATTAAGCAAGCTAATGATTTGCTAGGGGTGCGCGTTTGCCGAAAGCCACAACTAAGTGCTGGATTTCAGCAAAACTGTTGTAAAAGGCAACCACAGGGATGCGGCAAAAGGTCGTAATGGTGGTCCAGTTGTTGAATGTCTGAAGTGCAGTCAAAGGACAGTTGGGGGACCCAATCCACTGAAACTTCAAGTCCAGATTATAAGTATTGCCAGGTAGTTAGTTAAAAGCAACTGGTCGTATTTGAGGACTACTTGTGTTCCACCTCTAAAAAGTCAGGAGTAACCAGCTAACACTCCACAAAAGCTCAGGGAGTAACAGAAAACTGGAGAACACAATCTTCCAATTTGCCAGGAACAGACATATATTTGTACGCTGGACCGCTGCATGCTACAAAGACAGAGACACCGAAGGACACACCACGAGTGCAGAACCGTACATCAACCAGCCGTTGTGAAATAACACAAGCTCAGGGTCCCCACTTTGGCCCATGCTTTTGCTCCCTGGGAATGAGTTACGCACCACAACGTGAAGCACGCAGAGGAAATCTGAAACTGGTCGAAGCAGAGGTGGACAATGCTTCTTTTAAACGCTGTTCTGTGCCTGCACAGTACAGGACCCGACATTGGGAAGGTTAAGGAGCCTCAAACAGGCCAGTCATAAAATGCTGGGCGTAGCCGTCGTACTCTACACAGAATTCAAAGCTGAATGTTGCTCTCTCGCTAGCTAGGATCGGAACACCACACAGTTTTGCACATTTTTCAAAACACATTTGCAGCCAAGACGACTGGCGTGAAGCCATTCTGTGTGTCGAGAAAAGCACCACACTGATGCACCCGCCACGCGACAGAGAGACTGACATGCACCACAAACGGGTCTTCTTTGCACCAAAGCGACAGCGGCGCACTCAGGCGTGAGTGACAGGATTCTCAGGCAACGCGGGGCGGACCTCGCCCGACCCACGTACCACTGTGTGTAACCCGGACACAAATCAACATACATGCACCACGCCTAGCACACAGGCATAGGGACACGGCCGTCATGCCAGCCCACGGACCCCGACAGAGACCACAGTGGGTGCAGGTGTGTGGAGGGGGGCTGCGGCAGGGGTGGGTGGGGCCAGGTGCGCCAGTGGTCGCAGCGGCGGGACGGTGCCCCGTCTCCTGGCCGGGGCACCCGTGCCCCCCCTTCCTACCTTGACGGGGGAGATGTGCGAGTGAGACACGTAGCCGTGGACGCTCTCAATCTGCGATAGATTCTTCTCCGCCACGTGGACCAGCTCGGGGGCCTTTACCTGGTTGGGGAGGTGGGCGGGGCTATGCTCCAGCGGGGGGCTGTCTTCATCTTGGTAGCGATATTTCTGAAAGGAAAGGAAAGAGGCAGACCGTCACCAAGGGATGACCCCCCCCCCACCGCCTGACAGGCCTGACTGACTGCAGAGAAGGTGATACCAATAAAAGAGAATATCTGTAGCTCAGGGTTGAAGTGAGCGTTCTTTGGTGCTCTCTGAGCTGGGTGGTTTCCTTGCAGACGTTTCATGACCCAGCTAGGGAACATCATCAATGCTAGAAGGGAGGAGGAGGAAGGAAGGAAGGAAGGAAGGAAGGAAGGAAGGAAGGAAGGAAGGAAGGAAGGAAGGAAGGAAGGAAGGAAGGAGGACTATGGGGGTCCTTGGTGCTCTCTGAGCTGGGTGGTCTTCTTGCAGACGTTTCATGACCCAGCTAGGGAACATCATCAATGCTAGAAGGGAGGAGGAGGAAGGAAGGAAGGAAGGAAGGAAGGAAAGAAGGAAGGAAGGAAGGAAGGAAGGAAGGAAGGAAGGAAGGAAGGAAGGAAGGAAGGAAGGAAGGAAGGGACAGACCCCGGGGTCCTTGGTGTTCTCTGAGCTGGGTGGTCTTCTTGCAGACGTTTCATGACCCAGCTAGGGAACATCATCAATGCTAGAAGGGAGGGGGGGTTAGGGAGAGGAGGAGGAGGAGGACAGTGACTTTGGGGTCCTTGGTGCTCTCTGAGCTTGGTGGTTTCCTTGCAGACGTTGTATGACCCAACTAGGGAACATCATCAGTGCTAGAAGGAAGTGGGGGAGAAGGAGGAGAAGGACTGTGGGATCCTTGGTGCTCTCTGGTGGTTTTCTTGCAGACGTTTCATGACCCAACTAGGGAACATTATCAGTTCTACAAGGGAGTGGGGTTTGCGGAGAGGAGGAGGAGGAGGAGGAAAGTGACTTTGGTGCTCTCTGAGCTTTGTGGTTTTCTTGCAGACATTTTATGACCCAACTAAGGAACATCATCAGTTCTAGAAGGAAGTGGGATTTAGGGAAAGGAGGAGGAGGAGGAGGAGGAGGAGGAGGAGGAGGAGGAGGAGGAGAATAGGTTCCTTGGTGGTTTTCTTGCAGACGTTTTAGTACCCAAACTATACACCATCATCAGTGCCCTGATGACGTTACCTAGTTTGGAAATAAAACGTCTGCACAAAACCAGCAAGCTCAGAGAGCACCAGGGACCCCATAGTCGTCCTTCTCCTCTCTCTTCTCTCCTTCCTGCATTCTGCAAACCCCACCCCCCTTCTAGCACTGATGTTGTTCCCTAGCTGGGTCCTAAGATGTCTGCAAAAAAACCCCAGCAAGCTCAGAGAGCACCAGGGACTCTTCAGAGCAGGAGATGTTTGCTCCACCCAACATCTGGATCTGAACCTAGGGCTCACAGCGAGACCACGGCACCCCCAACCTCCCTCCTGTCCTAAACCAGGCCCCCTCTATTTGGAAATATAGACAGTCCTTGACTTACAACTACAATTGAGCCCAATCATATCTGTGGCTCAGACAGCTGTTAATTGAGCTCCTTTTTGCTCCCACAAAACAGAAATAGAATGTGACAAAAGAAAGCAAAGATAGTACCAATAGCGATAGGCACCTTGGGTGCAATCCCAAAACATCTGGAGCACCCTTGAGCCCCATCGGGGTTGACAAAATCCCCATCCGTCAATTGCAAAAGGCAGCTTTGCTCGGAAGGACTGACATCCTGCAAGGAGAGACTAATATTGTCAAACCACATCTGTCTATCCCTTGGGAAGGACCTTAGAGGTGGATAAAGAGGCCAAATCCAGCCTCAACATCTGGCTGACTTTGCTACTAACCGTAATAATAGAGCTTCCCTCTTTAACGCCATCAAGCAGCCACATCTGTCTATCCCAGATGCTTGGGAAGGACCGGAGAGGTGGAAAAGGAGGCCAGATTGAGCCTCCACATCTGGCTGACTTTGCAACTAACCGTAATAATAGAGCTTCCCTCTTTAACACCATCAAACAGCCACATCTGCCTATCCCAGATCCTTGGGAAGGACCTTAGAGGTGGATAAAGAGGCCAAATCCAGAACATCTGGCTGATTTTGCAACCAACTGTAATAATATAACTTTCCTCCTTAACACCATCAAATAGCCACATCTGTCTATCCCAGATCCTTGGGAAGAACCTTAGAAGTGGATAAAGAGGCCAAATCCAGCCTCAACATCTGGCTGACTTTGCAACTAACCGTAATAGAGCTTCCCTCTTTAACACCATCAAACAGCCACATCTGTCTATCCCAGATCCTTGGGAAGGACCTTAGAGGTGGATAAAGAGGTCAAATCCAGAACATCTGGTTGATTTTGCAACCAACTGTAATAATAGAGCTTCCCTCTTTAACACCATCAAACAGCCACATCTGTCTATCCTAGATCCTTGGGAAGGACTTTAGAAGTGGATAAAGAGGCCAAATCCAGCCTCAACATCTGGCTGACGTTGCAATTAACCACAGTGCAGAATAAATACAGGCTTGGAACAAAACCGAAGAAGAGATTTAAGAAGGATTTGGGGGGGGGGGGATTGTCACCCTCTCTGCTCCGCCACCGTCTCCATTTCTCCTCTGTTTCTTTTCGCAAGACCCCGAAGGGAAAAGAATAATTACGGTTCTTCCTCGCAGTTCAAACTGCCGATGCGAAGGAGTCAGCGAAGCCTGCAGAACACCCTCCCACTGGGGCTTCTAAAATGGGGCGGGTTGGCGGGGGGAAGGGGAGAGGAGACCACAAAAAAAAAGCACAACCGCACAAAATCTCCTCCTAACACCCAATCTCGGGGTGTTGGGAGTGCACGCTGGCTCTGACCCGCAAGGAAGCGTTTTCCAAGCCCCTCCGGAAGGAAAGACGCTGGCTGGGACCCGGCGGGAATTCTGGGTTTGTGTCGGACTGGTTGGGTGTGCAAAGGATCACACCGTTGTGGCGTGCAGGGTGTAAGCGATGATGCTCAGAGGCTGGCAAGGAACACCGGGGAAGGCTGAGCATCCCAGCTTGCAGGCGGTCCCCGACTTACGACACAATTGGGATCTGAGGGGCTGCCCCAAAGAAGAGGCAGTCAAGCTGTTCTCCAAAGCGCCCGAAGGCAGGACAAGAAGCAACGGGTGGAAACTCATCAAGGAGAGAAGCAACCTAGAACTAAGGAGAAACTTCCTGACAGGTAGAACAATTAACCAGTGGAACTACCTGCCTCCAGAAGCGGTGAATGCGACAACACTGGAAGTTTTTAAAAAGAGACTGGACAGCCATTTGTCCGAAATGGTCTAGGTGTCCTGCCTGAGCAGGGGTTGGGCTAGATGACCTCCAAGGTCCCTTCCATTTGTTATCCTTCCTTCCTTCCTTCCTTCCTTCCTTCCTTCCTTCCTTCCTCCCTCCCTCCCTCCCTCCCTCCCTCCCTCCGTCCAACACTGGAAGTTTTTAAGAAGAGACTGGATAGCCATTTGTCCGAAATGGTGTAGGGTTTCCTGCCTGAGCAGGGGGTTGGCTAGGTGACCTCCAAGGTCCCGTCCTACTATTCTATTCTATTCTATTCTATTCTATTCTATTCAATTCTATTCTATTCTATTCTATTATTTTTTATTATTCTATTCTATTCTATTCTATATTTTATTATTCTATTCTATTCTATTCTATTCCATTCCATTCCATTCCATTCTATTCTTATTCTATTCCATTCTTATTCCATTCCATTCTATTCTTATTCTATTCCATTCTATTCTATTCTGTTATTATTCTATTCTATCTCCTATTCTATTCTATTCTATTCTATTCTATTCTATTCTATTCTATCCTTTATTCTATTCTTATTCTTATTCTATTCTATTCCTATTCTATTCTATTCCTATTCCTATTCCTATTCCTATTCCTATTGTCATTATTCTATACCTGCAGCAATGGCCCTAATTTTGTAATCCGGGTGCTTTTTATCAATACTGACAGAAATGAGTGACTAGCACAGCAGGGCAGAAATGCAGAAAGTTTGCTGGAAATTAGAAATTAGAACAAATAATTGGTAGAACGGGGCTTTCCTGCAGAAGCAGCGAATGCTCCAACACTGGAAGTTTTTAAGAAGAGACTGGACAGCCATTTATCTGAAATGGTGTAGGGTTTCCTGCCTGAGGAATTCTGGGAGTTGAAGTCCACCAGTCATCAAAGGGCCAAGTCACTAAATGAAGTACTGTAAGTCAAGGACTAGCATTATAAAGTCCTTGATGAGAAAATCAGGCAACGTCTGAATCTCCCGCACGGCCAAAGGTGCTTTTTATTTCTGCACTTCCAGCTTTGCAAGCCAAACCGGAAAAAGGTGACCCTTTTTTTGGACTTCTAGGTGGGAGTTTTGTGTTCGCAGCAAATTCCCCGGACAAAATTTTGGAGATTCTGCCTTGTCAGCAAATGGCTCCCTTCTGGAAAAAATGCTTGTTTGGTAATTTCCCCCACCCCCTCTTGCAAAATAGTGTCAAGGAGTCCACGCTGGAGGTGTGAGTAAGTTCTCCTTGGGGGGGGGGGTTATGGCCTAACCTCCACAGAGTTTCTTGCTGTGCAGAAAAATGGTGCATGGTTTTTTGAGCCACAAACACAGCAGATTGTGCTGATCTCAGACGAGGAGAATAATAATAATAATAATAATAATAATAATAATAATAATAATAATAATAATAATAATAATAATAATAATAATAATAATAATAATAATAATAATAGACTTTTTTGTCTTTCTTATCCCAGACTTAACAATTGTCGATAAGAAAGACAAAAAAGTCTGGATAGTGGATGTGGCAGTGCCTGGAGACAGCAGAATAGAAGAGAAAGAACTGGAGAAGATAACAAAATACAAAGACCTACAAATAGAAATAGAAAGACTGTGGCAAAAGCAAGCAAGGGTAGTACCAATAGTCATAGGCGCCTTGGATGCAATCCCAAAACAACTGGAGCACCACTTGAACACCATTGGCATTGACAAATTCGCTATTAGTCAGTTGCAAAAGGCGGCCTTACTAGGAACTGCTTCCATCCTGCGACGATATCTGTAATACCATCAAACATCCACATCTGCCTATCCCAGGTCCTGGGTAAGGACTCGATAGGTAGACAAAATGCCAAATCCAGTCTGAACATCTGGCTGATTGTGCGATGATCGATAATAATAATAATAATAAAGTTGGAAGGGACCTTGGAGGTCATCTAGTCCAACGCCCTGCTCAGGCAGGAAACCCTAGACCATTTCAGACAAATGGCTGACCAGTCTTTTCTTAAAAACTTCCAGTGTTGGAGGAGGAAGGAAGGAAGGAAGGAAAAGGAAGGGGAAAAAAGAATAACAGAATAACAGACTCGGAAGGGATCTTGGAGGTCATCTAGTCCAACCCCCTGCTCAGGCAGGAAACCCTAGACCATTTCAGACAAATGGCTGTCCAGCCTCTTCTTAAAAACTTATAAGTCAAGGACCACTTGTAGTCCGTCCACCTTCAATGACAAAGTTGTGCTTTGTTGTTGCTGAATTTTGGGAAACACCCTGATCGGGTGCAGGGCAGCCATTTGGGGCTAATTCTGCCATTGGCCTGGCCCAGCTGCTGTTCTCAAGCCTGGCCCCTTCAAGATGAGTGGACTTCAACTCCCAGCATTCCCCAGCCAGCCATTTTTTTTTCATTTTGCAGAAGTCAAGTTATATTATGTCTACCGCATTCCCACCGTCTATTAAGGAAGCTACAAAAAAAAATGTAGTAAAGTACTTTAGCCGCATCTCTTCTCGTCCTATTCCTGCTGGATGTGGGCAAAGCCCTGCTGGCTGGGGAATTCTGGGAGTCGACGTCCACCCGTGTTCAAGTGGCCAAGGTGGAGAAACACTGGTTTAAACTACAACACTGTCTCAGGGGAAACACTCCTTGGCTGGGGATAATGGGATTTGCCATGGAGCCACCTGGGGGGGCACCAACCAGGCAGGTATCCAGAACTTCACCTGTTTGTTTCCTACCTCAAAAACCGACCACCTCTCTAGAAACAATCTTGGGGGGGCAGATATGTTAGGCCCCAAAATGATAACAGAAAAAGAGATAGATAGATAGATAGATAGATAGATAGATAGATAGATAGATAGATAGATAGATGGATGGATGGATGGATGGATGGATAGATGGATGGATGGATGGATGGATGGATGGATGGATAGATATGAAATAATAGATATAGATAGATACAAAGATAGATAGATAGATATGAAATAATAGATATAGATAGATAGATAGATAGATAGATAGATATGAAATAATATAGATAGATAGATAGATAGATAGATAGATAGATAGATAGATAGATAGATAGATAGATAGATAGATAGATAGATAGATAGATAGATAGGAGATATAGATAGATAGAAGATAGATAGATAGATGAAAGGTGGGTAGATCATATAGCTAAGATAGAGAGAGATACACAGATAGAAAGATAATGATAGATGATAGATAGATAGATAGATAGATAGATAGATAGATAGATAGATAGATAGATAGATAGATAGATAGATAGATAGATATGAAAAGATAGATAGATAGGTGGGTGGGTGGGTGGGTGGATAGATGGATAGGGATAGATAGATAGATAGATAGATAGATAGATAGATAGATAGATAGATAGATAGATAGATAGATAGATAGATAGATAGACAGACAGACAGATAGAGATGAAATAATAGATAGATAGATAGATAGATAGATAGATAGATAGATAGATAGATAGATAGATAGATAGATAGGTGGGTGGGTGGGTGGGTGGGTGGGTGGATAGATGGATAGGGATAGATAGGTAGATAGATAGATAGATAGATAGATAGATATGAAATAATAGATATAGATAGACAGACAGATAGATAGATAGATAGATAGATAGATAGATAGATAGATAGATATGAAATAATAGAGATAGATAGATAGATAGATAGATAGATAGATAGATAGATAGATAGATAGATAGATAGATAGGAGATATAGATAGATATGAGATAGATAGATGAAAGGTGGGTAGATCATATAGCTAAGATAGAGATACATAGATAGAAAGATAATGATAGATGATAGATAGATAGATAGATAGATAGATAGATAGATAGATAGATAGATAGATAGATAGATAGATAGAGATGAAAAGATAGATAGATAGATAGATAGACAGATAGATAGAGATGAAAAGATAGATAGATAGATAGATAGATAGATAGATAGATAGATAGATAGATAGATAGATAGATAGATAGATAGATAGATAGATAGATAGATAGATAGATGGGTGGGTGGGTGGGTGGGTGGGTGGGTGGGTGGGGTGGGTGGGTGGATAGATGGATAGGGATAGATAGGTAGATAGATAGATAGATAGATAGATAGATAGATAGATAGATAGATAGATAGATAGACAGACAGAGATAGAGATGAAATAATAGATAGATAGATAGATAGATAGATAGATAGATAGATAGATAGATAGATAGATAGATAGATAGATAGATAGGTGGGTGGGTGGGTGGGTGGGTGGGTGGGTGGGTGGGTGGGTGGGTGGATGGATAGATAGATAGATAGATAAATAGATAGATAGACAGTCAGATACATAGATAAACTGCTCTCCCTTAATATTTATACAACATATGAAGGATGATTGGTGGATGCCCCTCTACCCGAAAGAGCCACGCCCACAGTCCCAACCGGGTTTTCCAAAGTGAATGGCTAGGGAGGTGGGAGGAGGGAAGCGGGACCACTGCCCCCCCCCATCCGACCCCACACCTACCCCGGGGGAGCGCCGAAGCCACCGGCGGGCGTAACCCCACCCCCGCCTTCCGATTGGCCGATAGAGAGAGCCAAGGCCCCGCCCTCCCACCTGCTCCCCCTCCGGGGCGCCCCCCCCCCGGAGCCGAGCTGCCGATTAATCCCCAAAGCCTCTTAAGGACCAAGGACAGCGACGGGGTCAGCGGGGGGGGGCGCGGGGGAGGGGGCGGCCCAGCGAGGGGACAGACTTCGCCCTGACCCCGGAGACCCCCCCCCCCGATCTCCCTCCAGCTGCTTGGACTCCGATTCCCATCATCCTCTCCCCCACACTATCCAGCTGCACACAAACCCATCAATTTCCGCGGGGGGGTTGTCTCCCCTCGGCTCTTTGATTTGCGGAGTGGGGGGTCCTTCGGACGCCCCCCCCCGAAAGGGCCGCCAAGTTAACCTCGGCGGAGCAATGAAAGCAGGGGTCCTCCACGTCCTTGTGGAGGGGGGGGTCCCTTCTTCCAGGCCACCCCCCCCACTCATCCTTCTCCTTCCCACTCGGGAAAGAGGGATGGGTGGGTGGGGAGACCCGGGGGTCCTTGCCAGGCCCCTTGTAGGAGGGGGCAAGGAGGGGGCGCCCCCCTTTGCCCCGACCCCGCTTTGCCTCCCTGCCTGCCCCCCCCCAACGGCTCAGCCCGCTGCTCGGGGATCCGGAGCCGAATCCTGACCAGGTCGCGGGCAAGAGGCTCCGGGACCCCCCTCCGAGGACCCCCAGACGACCCCAGCCCTCTTTTCTCCCAGAAGCCCCCCCTCCCCGAGCGGCCTACCTTGCAGCCTGCCCCCCCCTCCACCGGCTCACCCCGCTGCTCGGGGATCCGGAGCCGAATCCTGACCAGGTGGCGGGCAAGAGGCTCCGCCCCCCCCTCCTAGGACCCCCCAGACGACTCCAGGCCTCTTTTCCCCCCAGAAGCCCCCCCCCGAGCGGCCTACCTTGCAGCCTGCCCCCCCCTCCACCGGCTCAGCCCGCTGCTCGGGGATCCGGAGCCGAATCCTGACCAGGTCGCGGGCAAGAGGCTCCGCCCCCCCCCTCCTAGGACCCCCAGACGACTCCAGGCCTCTTTTCCCCCCAGAAGCCCCCCCCGAGCGGCCCTACCTTGCAGCCGAAGACGAGAGAGAGGGTCCGGTGGCTGCAGGTGACCTTGCACTGGCATAACACGGGAGAGCAGCAGCCGGCCGTCGGAAGACTGCCGACACCCGGGTCAGCCCCATAGCTCGGCCGGCCCTCGGGGGGCCCATCCGCTGCCCCACCGGCCCGCCGCCGCCGCCAGCGCTGGCCGCACCTGCGCCGCGATCCGCCGCCCGCTCCAGCTGCTGCTCTTTGCCCCCCCCCCGCTGGCAGCCAGCCAACTCCAGTCTCCTCCTTCCCCCCCCATGACCGTTGCCCCCTCCCACTAGGCGCAGGGCATGGATCGGGCCCCAGGGAGGGGCGGTAGCGATGTGCCTCCTTCCCACTCACACACACACACTTTCCAAACAGAAAGTCCTTGGGCGGCATCTGGACATAGGCTGCTCCTGCAACTGGAGGTTCTCTTTTGGCACTTCTCGCTCAGGACAGGAAAAACCTGGTGTTTGGAAGGCACAGACCACTCTACACACACACACACACACATGCACGCACACACACACACAGAGAGACGCACGCGCGCGCACGCACACACACACACACACACACACACAGACCCATATTCCTTGCAAGCAACTTACTTTTTACTTACTTAATTTTTATTCCACCTTTGTTACTTTATAAATAATTGAACACAGAGAACATACCCAGTACTTCTATTTTCCCCATCACAACAACCCTGTGGGGTGGGTAGGGATGAGGGAGAATGATCAGGCCAAAGTCACCAGCCGGCTTTCATGCATGCCTAAGGCGGGACTAGAACTCACCGCCACCTGGCGATTGGCCCAAAGTCACCCAGGTGGCTTTCATGCCTAAGGCGGACTAGAACTCACCGCCACCTGGCGATTGGCCAAAGTCACCCAGCTGGCTTCATGCTTAAGGCGGGACTAGAACTCACCACCACCTGGCGATTGGCCCAAAGTCACCCAAGTGGCTTGCATGCCTAAAGCGGGACTAGAACTCACCGCCACCTGGCGATTGGCCCAAAGTCACCCAGGTGGCTTTCATGCCTAAGGCGGGACTAGAACTCACCGCCATCTGGCGATTGGCCCAAAGTCACCCAGGTGGCTTTCATGCCTAAGGCGGGACTAGAACTCACCGCCACCTGGCGATTGGCCCAAACTCACCCAGGTGGCTTTCATGCCTAAGGCGGGAGACTAGAACTCACCGCCACCTGGCGATTGGCCCAAACTCACCCAGGTGGCTTTCACGCCTAAGGCAGGACTAGAACTCACCGCCTCCTGGCAACTGACCCAAAGCCACCCAGTCGACTTAACGCTTAAGATGGAACTAGAACTCCGTGTCTCCTGGTTTGAGGACTAGCACCATCATCACATCACGCGTAAAACGTCCATTAAAAAAACCCCTAAAATGTTCAGAACAACAAAAGCACCACCTTAACTTTTTTTGTTTTAATTATCCCCGCGGAGAAGCCTGGCTCATTCTTAAATATTTACATCTGGTCGGTCCTCGCCTGAGGACTCGCAGCGCCGTGGACCACATCTGGAAACCACATCTGGATCACAAGAGACAGCCGTCGCGAGCCCTTTCTGCATGTCCGCCAGGAACCCCATTCATTTATTCCAGTGGTTCTCAACCTGTGGGTCGGGACCCATTTGGGGTCGAACGACCATTTCACGGGGGTCGCCAAACAACGCAGTCCGCCATTTTTTCCCCTTTTCCTTAGCTATGCTCCTCCCTTTTATTCTGTTGGCTTTTGAAAGCCAATAGAAGAGACTCTCTTGAATAGAGTCTAATTCTATTGGCTTTCCAAAGCCAATAGGAATTGTCCAGGCTGTCTCTGCCCTGCTGAGCCCGCCAAAAGTCCCATTCTGCAAACGGTGCTGCACCAGTTTGAGTAGTCCTCGACTTACGACCGGTTGAGTAGTCCTCGACTTACAACCGGTTGGGGGGTCACGGCATTAAAAAGGTTGAGAACCACTGATTTATTCTTTTTAATATAGGTTCATCCTTCCTTATAACCCTTTCGTTTAACGACCATTTGAAGTTACGGCACGGAGAAAGTGACTCCGCACCAGTTCTCACACATTTACGACCGTCGCGCCCCACTCCCGGGGTCACGGGATCAAAACTCAGCCGCTTAGCAACCGACTCGTATTTATGATGGTCGCAGCGTCCCCTGGGGGGGGGGAAGGTCACATGGTCCCCTTTTGCGACCGTCGATGAGCAAAGCTGGATTCACTTAAGAAGCATGTCACTCACTTTACGACAGCGGTTATTCGCTTAGCAACGGCGGCAAGAAACGTCGTAAAGCGAGGCACGACTCACATTTGAAGGGAGGCCAAACGCATTGTAACAGCTGCCGGGGCTTACTACAACTCTCGCGCATATTCTGGGCGCAACTGCAGCCGTATGTTGAGGACTACCCGCCATCTCAAAAGCATGTCCTGTGCCCAGATGGTTTTGGGGGGGGCTGCAGAGGACCCCCAAGAACGGGGGGGGGTTCTTTTGCACACTTCCCTGACCTTATAAAATGACTTGGTTTTGTTCGTTTTTCCTATTCTCTACTTGCCTGACTTTTCTGCATATAATATCAGAGTCCGCCCTGATAGGGGACATAATTGGGGTGAAATTGTAATGTATAAAAAAAATAAATATAAATTACTCAGTAGCACCACCCTTCACTGGCCTGCATGTTTTCACAAATAAATAATACGTAAATCGATGTTTCTTTTTTGCTCCCGGCGGGGATGAAGACGTCCTTGCAGACGTCTCGTGACCGGACTAGGGAACATCATCAGTGCTAGAAGGCAAAGGGTGAACAAGCGTGATGGTGATCCCTAGTTGGGTCATGAAATGTCTGCAAAAAAACGACAAGCTCAGAGAGAACCTGGGACTCCACACTCTTCCTCCAGTTCTCCTCTTCCTCTTCCCTCCTTCCTTCTTCCTCCCCTCTGCAAACCCCACTCCCTTCTAGCACTGATCATGTTGCCTAGCTGGGTCATGAGACGTCTGCAAGGAAACCACCCAGCTCAGAGAGCATCAAGGACCCCATAGTCTTCTTCTTCTTCCTCCTCCTCCTCCTCCTCCTCTTCCTCTTCCTCTTCCTCCTCCTCCTCCTCCTCCTTCTCCTCCTCCTCTTCCTCCTCCTCCTCCTCCTCCTCCTCCTCCCTTCTAGCACTGTTGACGTTCCTAGTTGGGTCATGAGATGTCTGCAAGGAATCCACCCAGCTCAGAGAGCATCAAGGACCCCATAGTCTTCTTCCTCCTCCTCCTCCTCCTCCTGCTCCCTTCTAGCTCTGATTGACGTTCCCTAGCTGGTCATGAGACGTCTGCAAGGAAACCTCCAAGCTCAGACAGCACTAGGGACCCACCCACCCCGTAAAAGCCATTTTGGGGCTCAGGGGATCGAAATGAGCTTCCCTCCCCAGATGGTAAGCATGGAGGAAGATAAGAGGAGCAACTTCAGTCCTTCTTTTCAACCCCACCTGCCCCCCCCCACCTCGCCCAAGCCGCCTTGGCCGGCAGCCCAGCCCTGCTTGCGTTATTCCAAGCTGGTTAATCCCTGGCTTAATCACAGATCTTCCCCACCCTTCTCTGGAGGGAGGGCGGGAAAGAGCCCCACCTCCTTCCCAGCAAGGAAAGACGCCCTCAGCATCCCCAGAAGGGCCCTCTGCGTGATGCAGAATCTCCCTGCGCCCCAAAAGTGAATCACAAAGGCCAGCCCTGCCCTTCCAGCCTGACAGGGGAATTCTGGGAGTTGAAGTCTTAAGCGTGTCATTCTATTCTATTCTATTCTATTCTATTCTATTCTATTCTATTCTATTCCATTCCATTCTATTCTATTCTATTCTATTCTATTCTTATTTCTTATTCTATTCTATTCTATTCTATTCTATTCTATTCTATTCCATTCCATATTTTCTATTCTATTCCTATTCTATTCTATTCTATTCTATTCTATTCTATTCTATTCTATTCTATTCTATTCTATTCCATTCCATTCCATATTTTCTATTCTATTCCTATTCTATTCTATTCTATTCTATTCTATTCTATTCTATTCTATTCCATTCCATTCCATATTTTCTATTCTATTCTATTCTATTCTATTCTATTCTATTCTATTCTATTCTATTCTATTCTATTCTATTCTATTCTATTCTATTCCATATTTTCTATTCTATTCCTATTCTATACCTATTCTATTCCTATTCTATTCTATATTTTCTATTCTATTCTCTTCTGTTCTGTTCCGTTCCATTCCATTCCATTCTATTCCTTCCATTCCATATTTTCTATTCTATTCTATTCTATTCTGTTCTGTTCCGTTCCGTTCCGTTCCATTCCATATTTCTATTCTATTCTATTTGTATTCTATTCTATTCTGTTCTATTCTATTCTATTATTTCTCTTCTCTTCTCTTCTCTTCTCTTCTCTTCTCTTCTCTTCTCTTCTCTTCATTCCACTAACTGGATCCAGCTATTCTATTCTATTCTATTCTATTCTATTCTATTCTATTCTATTCTATTCTATTCTATTCTATTCTATTCTATTCTATTCTATTCTCCTATAAATCTTGCTTCACCTTGGTCATGCAGCTCTGTCTCCAACCTTGGCTACTTTTAAGACTTGCAGACTTCAACTCCCAGAATTCCCCAGCCAGCTCCCAGAATTCTGGGAGTCGAAGTCCACCCGTCTCAAAATTGCAAGGCTGGGAAACACTGAATTAAAACAAAACAAAACAAAACAGGAAAAAAACTGCTCCATAAGAGTCACTGAAGGCCTATATCAGCCAATCCACAAACATATCAAAATCATTGAATTAAGCCCCCACAGCCCTTTTCTCTATGCAACATTTGTTTTTATCACAAAAGTTAAGAGCCTTTTCAGAACAACAGAATAACAGAGTTGGAAGGGACCTTGGAGGTCATCTAGTCCAACCCCCTGCTCAGACAGAAATGCTATTCCATTTCAGACACATGCTTGTCCAATCAGGAAGGAAGGGAGGAAGGAAGGAAGGAAGGAAGGAAGGAAGGAAGGAAGGAAGAAGGAAGGAAGGAAGGAAGGAAGGAAAAAAAAGAATAACAGAATAACAGACTCGGAAGGGACCTTGGAGGTCATCTAGTCCAACCCCCTGCTCAGGCAGGAAACCCTGGACCATTTCAGGCAAACGGCTGTCCAGCCTCTTCTTAAAAACCTCCAGTGTTGGAGCATTCGCCGCTTCTGGAGGCAGGTTGTTCCACTGGTTAATTATTCTCATTTCTAATTTCCAGCAAACTTTCTCCATTTCTGCCCTGCTGTGCTAGTCACTCATTTCTGTCAATATTGATAAAAAAGCACCCGGATTACAAAATTAGGGCTTTTGCCGCAGGTATTCCTGTCCCCACCCAGCGTCCATCCAGAGAGTGGGGGGGGGGGAGCAATGAAAATACCAATATATCCGTTGAAGGCGAGTGACATATTTGAGGATCTTTGCAGCAGTTTCATGCAAGCCTCAGAAAGCTGCACGGGGGACTTGAAAAGGCCGACGCAGCCCCCCCACACACCCCCAAAACCCCTGCAAACCACAAACTGACCACAGCCAAAGCAAGCACTAACCAACATTGAACAGGCAGGGGAACCTCCTATCTCTGTCTGATATCTGAAGCGGCTGGCACCCACAACTGACTTGCAAGGAAAGGGAGCATTGGAGAAAAAGGAAGAAGAAGTAACCAGGATAGGCAGTGACCTCTTTCTCTGCAGGGGGCTGGCTAGCATCTAGGCTGGGGAGGGGAGGGGGGCTCCGATTGCCAATTAACCAGGATTGAAGGAGCAAGGATGTCCTGTATCCTGGGATGCTGCTCCTATGTTGGGGGGCAGAGAGGCAAAGTCTTCAAGGAGGGGTGGCTGTGGGTCTCCAGGGGATGTGACCCCAGAGAGCAAGAATATGGGGGGGGCAGGTGAGAATTTACAGACGGGGCTGCTACACAGGCAAGGGGGGCCCTCCAGTGGGAACGTACAGACGGAAAAAAACCACAGAGGTGGTGGATCAGATATAGGACAATATTTGGGGCGCTGGAGGCCCCCGAAGCAGCTGGGAATAAGAAAGGAGGAAAAGGGGGGGAGTGACTCAGGGCACCCCAACATTACGCCCTTCCGCTTTTAGAGGTTATTTCATTATTTTAACACCAGAATCGGGGACCTCCGCAGTGGCAGCAGGAAGGATACCCTCAAAACATCGCTCAGGCTGCATGGGGATGGGGGGTCTCAATGTTGGGGCCCAATTATCTTTCCCCCCCCCTCCAGATACGCAGACATATCCTGACACACATACAGAGAGCTGTCTCGAGCTAGCTTTCGGGCCGGGCGGGGGTCTCTGTGGGCATCCCCAAGTACTCGACCCAGAGGGGTACCTGTGCTTGGCCCGACCCCTCCCCACTCTTTTACCCCCTCCCACCACCACCTGTGGCTCTGGGGGAGACGCGAGGGCAAAGGCAGCGGGTTGCGGGGGGGGGAGGCCGGGGGGGGGGAGACCCCCTGTGGATCGGAGGGGAGGGGTCCGAAAGATAGAAGAGGCGGACCTACCACGCAGAGGCACATAGAAGACAGTCTTTCCTTCGTCTTCATGGGGGTAGGGGGCGGAGGTGGGAGGGGGCGGCTGGGAGGGGGCCGCTGCCGCCGGAGGAAGGACGGAGCGCGGAAGGAGGGCGGGCGGAGGGAGAGGAGGAGGAGGAGGAGGAGGAGGAGGAGAAGCGGGACGGCGGGGGCGGAGGAGGCGATCCCAAAAAATTGATGCGGCAAGAAGGGAGGGGGCGAGTGTGTCTGTGTGTGTGTGTGTGTGTGTGTGTGTGTGTGTGTGTGTGTGTACGCGCGTGGAGGGAGGGAGGGCGGGCGGGGGAGGCCGTGGCAGGCGAGTGGGGGCGGCGGAGGGTCTGCTTGGACACTGGGGGGGGGCTGAAAGCAACGTTTGTGGCCCCTTGCAAGGAGGACCGGCCGTGGCGGGGGGGGGGGGGCGGCTGCTCCGATGCCGGGAGGGGGGGGAGAGGCGAGAGACGCCGACCACCCCCATTGCAGCACGTCGGGAGGGGCCGGCCAGCCGGCCAGCGCAGGAGGAGCGGCGGAGACCGGGCCGGGGGTCCGCAGGGCGCCCGACCCTCCCCTCTCGCCCTGGGGCGGCTGCAGGGGGGACCCAGACTGAGATGCGCGAGGGTCGCGGGGCTGGCCTTTGCGCACGTGTGTGGCCGTACAGACGCGCGGAGGTCCCGGAGGGGGGGAAAGAGAACAGAATCGGCCCTTCGGAATGGGAGGGGGCTACGAAGAGAGGAAGCCTCGTGTGAACCCCCCATCCCCGGCCTCTTTCCAGTGGGGTTTGCCGGGAGCGCCGTCTCCCCACCCCAGCCCGCACGCGTGTAGGAAGAAACGTCTGAACTGCCCGCAACCCCGCCGCCCCGAGGAATGCGACAGGGTTGGCGCAATGGCACACCGGCAGTAGATTCGGGGTCGGGATGAGGGGTATCCCAGGGGTGCCTCAGCTGGGCCAGGATCAGCCCCCACAAGCCCCTCGGGCCCTCCTGAGATCCGGCAGACGAGCCTCTCCCGAGACCCTCAAGGGGAGTCGGAGAGGCGGGGGTCCCACTAAATTGTGGGGGGGGGGGCAAGGCACCGTATCTGGGGCGGGGCGGAGCATTCCCGGAAGTGGGTAGGTGGGCTGGGCCAAGCCCAACTGCCTCGTCTTGAGGGATCGGAACCCGTTGAGGGGTCCCCATGGACCCCGACCCCCCCCAGCTGACCCAGGCATCCTAGATATCCAGCCGCTGAGCTGCGGGACTCCGTTTGCCCATCTGGAGTATGGGCACAGCCAGATACTCCGTTTTGGAAAGGGCATCCCAGCCTTCCCCTGGGCAGGAACGATGGGTGTTGTAGTCCAGCCTCGGAGAGGAGGGCGAGCCCACCCCTGCCCGTCCCCCCCCACACGCAAACCCAAAGGGCGGGGCCACCCTTTCTCTCCCCCCCACCCCCACCCCCACCCCTCTACCATCCGCAGTGATGCGTTTCCTACATTCATCCCAGCCTCCCGGTCCCTCCGTCGCTTAGCAACGGAGCCACCGGGGTTCTGGGGTTGTCATGGCGACCGGTCGGCTGCTTCCCGCATGGAAGCGATGGGGTCGGATTGTGTGAAATGGGGCTGGGGACTGCTGGGGAGAGGGGGGGGTGTCAGCAAGCGTGTCGTGCAACAAGCTTCGGAAATAGGGGGAAGCCGAACAGGGTCTCCTGGGTCAGGGGGTGGGTGGGGGGAGGGATTTGGGGGGGCTAGAGAAGGGGGGGTCAGGATGGCCTGGAAGCAATCGCCCCCCTTCCTTGCAAGGATGAACTTTTAAAAAAAACTCCATCTTTCCGCTTTTCAGCTGCAAAACTATTTCCTCTTCCCCATTTTAGCTTCATCTTCAGCAGCCTCCAAGAGACCCCCCCCTTCCCCTTGATATTCTGGATATAAATTCACATTAATCTAAGAGGGAATGTGTATTTTAAGTAATATACTATGCCTGTTTCTTTTCTCCTATCCCTTAAAGCAGTGGTTCTCAACCTTTTTTAATGCCGCGACCCCCAACCGGTCGTAAGTGGAGGACTACTCCACTGGTGCAGCAGCGTTTGCAGACTGGGACTTTTGGCGGGCTCAGCAGGGCAGAGACAGCCTGGACAATTCCTATTGGCTTTTGAAAGCCAATAGAATTAGACTCTATTCAAGAGAGTCTATTCTATTGGCTTTCAAAAGCCAATAGAATAAAAGGGAGGAGCACAGCTAAGGAAAGGGGGAAAAAATGGCAGACTGCATTGTTTGGTGACCCCATGAAATAGTCGTTCGACCCCAAATGGATCCCGATCCACAGGTTGAGAACCACTGCCTTAAAGGGAAGAGATTGGAGAGGAAGGGATTATAAGAGAGTAAGCAGGGCCACAATGAGTATGTTGGCTGGGGAATTCTGGGAGTTGAAGTCCACCCATCTTAAAGTTGCAGGGCTGGCTGGGGAATTCTGGGAGTCGAAGTTCACAAAGTTGCATTCTGGACAAATGCCTGTCCAGTCTCTTCTTTAAAAACCTCCAGTATTTCTGCGCACACACAAACCATCTCCACACACACACACACACCCCGGAGCAATTCCTACCAGCTGGTCAGTTCTCCTTGGTCATTAGCCTGACCTCCGCTGCCCGCCCCCGAACAATCTCCAAGCCCCCCTTTTTCCCATACCGCAAAGCCGTTGCAGGTGACACCCGTTTTTCCCAAACTCTGCAAGAATCTGCTTCGGCCAATTGTTTGGGATCCTTACAAACTCTCCCCAAAATAATGAAAAGGAGAACCCAACCGGTGGATTTAAGCCCCTTCAAGATCCCCCCTCCCCAGTTTTGGACCTTTTAATGGGGAGGGGTAGATTTAGTAAGAGTTATAATAATAATAATAATAATAATAATAAAGTTGGAAGGGACCTTAGAGGTCATCTAGTCCAGCCCCCTGCTCAGGCAGGAAATCCTAGACCATTTCAGACAAAGGGCTGTCCAGTCTCTTCTTCAAAACTTCCAGTGTTGGGGGGAGGGAGGGAGGGAAGGAGGAGAAAGGAAAGAAAGAAAGAAAGAAGAGAAAGAAAGAAAAGAAAGAAAGAAAGAAAGAAAGAAAGAAAGAAAGAAAGAAAGAAAGAAAGAAAGAAGAATAATAGACTCGGAAGGGACCTTGGAGGTCATCTAGTCCACCTCTCCAAGAAGGACTTTTTAAAAAAGCAAAAACGCAAAGATCAGATTGCGGCCGCCTAAAACAGAACTGGATCCCAATCAGATGCCCTGCATATAGTCCTCGTTTTACGACGGTTCATTTAGTGACAGTTCGAAGTTACAGCGGTGCTGGAAAAAAAAGCGACTTGGATCTGTTTTTCATACGGCCAAGGCAGCATCGCCCTGATCACCCGGGATCAAAATTCGGATATAAGGAACAGCTTCTGGAATTGGGTATCTCTAGTTTAACGAAGAGAAGGATGAGCGGGGACATGATAGCAGTGTTCCAGTATCTCAGGGGCTGCCCCAAAGAAGAGGGAGTCAAGCTATTTTCCAAGGCGCCTGAAGGCAGGACAAGAAGCAACAGGTGGAAACTAACCAAAGAGAGAAGCAACCTAGAACTAAGGAGAAACTTCCTGACAGTTAGAACAATGAACCAGTGGAACCACCTGCCTCCAGAAGCGGTGAAGGCTCCAACACTGGAAGTTTTTAAGAAGAGACTGGACAGCCGTTTGTCTCAAATGGTATAGGATTTCCTGCCTGAGCAGGGGGTTGGACTAGATGACCTCCAAGGTCCCTTCCAACTTTTTTTAAATTATTATTATTATTATTATTACTGACTCGCTTAACAACAGGAATTTTGGCCTCCACTTTCAAGGGACGGCCGGTAAAACTGCGCAAGAGAGAGAAAGAAGGCCAGGCATCCTAAACTTGGTAAGATTCACAAATTCCAAACATACACAGCCAACAACCCTGGTGCGCACACAGCATCCTGGCCTGAGAGACTCAGGCCTGATCATCTACACATCCTCCTTGTTGTGTTGTTGTAAACTCTGCAGGCGAATCCCCTTCTTCCAGCCCTGATGATGTTCCCTAGTACGAAACGTCTGCAAGAAAACCACCCAGCTCAGAGAGCACCCAGGACCCCACAGTCCTTTTCTCCTCCCCCCCCCCCACACCTCACTTCCTTCTAGCACTGATGTTATCTAGTTGGGTCATGAAATGTCAACATGACATGTGTAGAGAGCCCCAAGGACCGCACAGTCCTCGCCCTCCCCTCCTCTTCCTCTCTCCATCAACCCCACTCCCTTCTAACACTGATGATGTTCCCTAGTTGGGTCACGAAATGTCTGCAAGAAAACCATCGTTCAGAGAGTGCCAAAGACCCCCATAGTCCTCCTCTTCCTTCCTTCCTTCCTTCCTTCCTTCCTTCCTTCCTTCCTTCCTTCCTTCCCTCCCTCCCTCTTTCCTTCCTTCCTTCCGGCACTGATGGTAGTTCATGAAACGTCTGCAAGAAAACAAGCAAGCTCAGAGAGCATCTCCACTGTTCTCACTCCACACATCCCACTCCCTTCTAGCACTGATGATGTTCCCTAGTTGGGTCATGAAACGTCTGCAAGGAAACCACCAAGCTTAGAGAACACCAAGAACCCCGGGGTCTGTCCTTCCTTCCTTCCTTCCTCCTCCTCCTCCTTCTCCCTTCTAGCACTGATGATGTTCCCTAGTTGGGTCATGAAACGTTTGCAAGAAAACCACCCAGCTCAGAGAGCACCAAGGATCCCACAGTTCTTCTCTCTCCTTCTTTCCTTCTAGCATTGATGATGGTTCATGAAACGTCTGCAAGAAAACCACCAAGTTCAGACAGCACCAAGGACTCCACAGTCTCCTCCTCCTCCTCCTCCTCCTCCTTCCTTCCAGCACTGATGATGTTCCCTAGTTGGGTCATGAAATGTCTGCAAAAAAACCCCCCAGCTCAGAGACCCACAAGGACCCCACAGTTGTCATTGCCCTCCTCCTCGTCCTTTCCCCCACTCCTCCTCCTCCCTTCTAGCACTGATGATGTAATCTAGTTGGGTCATGAAACGTCTGCAAGAAAACCACCAAGTTCAGACAGCACCAAGGACCCCACAGTTGTCTCCTCCAGCACCACCACCTCCTCCTCCTCTAGGAAAACCCCACTCCCTTCTATCACTGATGCTATTGCCTAGATGGTTCAGGAAACGTCTGCAAGGAAACCCAGCTCAGAGACCCCAAAGGACCCCACAATTCAACCCCGAGCTACAGAGTTTGTCTGCTAGGGTTTGGTCAAACCCCAGATCCAGAGCAAAGGCCTGGATGGGAATGTTGCTCCCAGCCGCCCTGCAACATAGCCTTTGTAGTCCTCAGGACATGCAACCGGTCCGTTGGTGTCCGACCAGGGTGCAAGGACATTTCACGAAATTCTAGAGTAGACGGAAAAGGTCAGAAGGAAAGGCCTGAGACCAGACCGGTCAATTCTAGTCAGAATTGCAGAGATATGGACTGCCTCTCCCCATTTCCTCCCATTAAAGATGGTCCTGGACTGGAAAAAATTTAGAGAAGAGCAATTCAGAGGATCCAAGGCCTGGAGACTAAAACCTACGAAGAACGGCTGCGGGATTTGAATCTGGCTAGTCTGGAGAAAAGAAGAAATATAATAATAATAATAATAATAATAATAATAATAATAATAATAAATGATAAAATTAAACTGCTCTGGGACTTCAGAATTCAAACAGACAAGCACCTGCAACATAACACCCAGACTTAACAATTGTCGATAAGAAAGACAAAAAAGTCTGGATAGTGGACGTGGCAGTGCCTGGAGATAGCAGAATAGAAGAGAAAGAACTGGAGAAGATCACAAAATACAAAGACCTACAAATAGAAATAGAAAGACTGTGGCAAAAGCAAGCACGGGTAGTACCAATAGTCATAGGCTCCTTGGGTGCAATCCCAAAACAACTGGAGCACCACTTGAACACCATTGGCATTGACAAATTTGCTATTAGTCAATTGCAAAAGGCAGCCTTATTAGGAACTGCTTCCATCCTGCGACGATATCTGTAATACCATCAAACATCCACATCTGCCTATCCCAGGTCCTGGGTAAGGACTCGATAGGTAGACAAAATGCCAAATCCAGTCTGAACATCTGGCTGACTGTGCGATGATCCATAATAATATAATAATAAAGTTGGAAGGGACCTTGGAGGTCATCTAAGTCCAACCCCCTGCTCAGGCTGGAAACCCTACACCATTTCGGACAAATAGGGGAGACATGATAGCTGTGTTCCAGTATTAGGGGGGGCTGCCCCCAAAGAAGAGGGGGTCACGTTATTCTCCAGAGCACCAGAGGGAAGGACGAGAAACAATGGGCGGAAACTGATCAGAGAGAGAAGCAACCTGGAATTAAGGAGAAACTTCCTGACAGGGAGGACAATTCACCAGTGGAACAGCTTGCCACCAGAATTGTGGGCGCTCCACCACTGGAGGCTTTAAAGAAGAGATTAGACAGTCACTTGCCTGAGATGGTGTACGTTCTCCTGCTTGAGCAGGGGGCTGGACTAGAAGACCTCCAAAGTCCCTTCCAGCTTCTATATCTTTGTACGTTTTACAGCGCTTCATTGACTGATTGTTCAGAGTTACAACGGCGCTGAAAAAAGGGACTGGTTTTTGACTCCAATGACCGTTTCACACTGAGCAACTATCTCACTGAGCAACAGAAAAGTCGGGGTGGCTTGTGTTCATGAGTCAGGGACCCCCTGTACACCAACACTCGTGGGAGGAAGATCTGGGAGACTTGAATCTGGGATCCACTTAGATGTAGCTTGTAGTAAGAGCAGAGAAGGAGGGGCAGGTTGGGATACCCCACAGTTCCGTCCCGGCCCCATTGCTCTCCGATGTTTTCAAAACTCAGATAGATGGGGGGGGACAGAAAGGGGTGCTCAGCCGGTTTGCAGGAGACCCCAAAGCTAAGGGGGGGGGCAGGAGATTGTTACCAGCTCAGGGTTCAAGTGGATCTTGGCAGAACTGAACTCTGGGCCCGATACAGCTAGTCCTCAACTTACGACAGTTTGTTTATAATCATCATCATCATCATCATAGTAATAGTAATAATAAGTTGGAAGGGACCTCGGAGGTCATCTAGTCAACCTCCTGCTCAGGCGGGAAACCCTATTGCATTTCAGACAAAGGGCTGTCCAGTCTCTTCTTAAAAACTTCCAGTGTTGGACGAGGGAGGGAGGGAGGGAGGGAGGGAGGGAGAGAAAGAAAGAAAGAAAGAAGAAAGAAAGAATAACAGACTTGGAAGGGACCTTGGAGGGCATCTAGTCCAGCCCCCTGCCCAGGCAGGAAATCCTAGACCATTTCAGACAAATGGCTGTCCAGTCTCTTCTTCAAAACTTCCAGTGTTGGGGGAGGGAGGGAGGGAGGGGGGGGAAGGAAAGAAAGAAAGAAAGAAAGAAAGAAGAAAGAAAGAAAGAAAGAAAGAAAGAAAGAAAGAAAGAAAGAAAGAAAGAAAGAAAGAATTAATAACAGAATAACAGACTCGGAAGGGACTTGGAGGTCATCTAGTCCCACCCCCTGCCCAGGCAGGAAAACCTTATTCCATTTCAGACAAATGGCTGCCCCGTCTCTTCTTCAAAACTTCCAGTGTTGGAGAAGGGAGGGAGGGCGGGAGGGAGGAAGGAAGAGGAAAGGAGGGAGGGAAAGGAGGAAGGAAGGAGATGGGAATGAAAAGGAGGGAGGGAGGAAGGAAGGGAAAAAGGAAAGGAGAAAACAAAAGAAAGAAAAGAAAAAGAAAAAGAAAGAAGAAAGAAAAGAAAAGAAAGGAAAGAAAGAAGAAAGAAAGAAAGAAAGAAAGAAAGAAAGAAAGAAGAGAAAGAAATAGAGAAAAAGAAGGAGGGAGGGAAGGATGATAAGCCACTTTTAAAAAGTGGCTTATGACCAATCCTCACACTTAAGACCATTGCAGCATCCCCACAAAATGTGGGTCCTTGACAACCGGCAGAGATGGAGGATGCCTGCCCTGTCCTGAGTGTGTGTGTGCGTGTGTCACATGATCACCTTTCCTTGCCGGCTTCTGACCAGCATTGTCAATGGGGGGGCAGATTCCCCTCAGTGACCGTGTGGTTCGCTTAGCAACAGTAACGTCTGGCGCGACTCAGTTAACTGCCTTGCTTAACAAACGGACAGTCTGGCCTCAATTGTCATCGTCAGTCGAGGACTTCCTGGACAATACCAGTTTGCAGGACACACACACACACACACACACACACACCACAACCCTGCTCCTTTCTGGAATCCCTTCTCCCCAGGGTCTATTGGGCCTCCGCCCTGCTCTCCTTTAGACAAGCTTTAGACAACCCTCCAAGCTGGCGAGATTCGCACCCAGGCTCAACGGAGGACAGATGGCCAGAATGTTCAATGTTGAGTCTACTTAGCCCAGTGCACAGACAAAAAATAAAAAATAAAAAAAATTCTGCATTTTGTGGCTGGTTCTTAGGAAAGTGTTTAATTTTCCATACGGCCTTGAGCCTTTCTCTCTCTCTCTCTCTCTCTCTTTTTAATTTGGCATCACTTATTGTGCTTCGCTTCGCCAGATGTTCAGACTGGATCTGGCATTTTGGATCACCCAAGGTTCTTCCTGAGGATCTGGGACAGGCAGATGTTCGTGTCTGATGGGGTTACAACTACATCCTGGCAGGACATCAGCTTTTTCCAAGCAAAGCCACCTGGGCAACGGACCCCCGTTCTGATTTTTTTTTTTGTCAAGTCAAGCAGCAATTGCAACTTTGCCACTGACCGATCGGGACCTTATCAATTCCATAGAACGTAGGAAAGAGAGAATAACGCACTTGGGAGGGACTTTGGAGGTCATCTAGTCCAACCCCCTGCTCAAGCAGGAGACCCCCATACAATTTGAGCCAACTGGCTATCCAGTCTCTTTTTAAAAGCTCCAATGATGAGCACCCACAACTTCTGAAGTTGCACTAGTTGATTGTTCTCACTGTCAGGAAGTTTCTCCTTAGTTCCAGTTTGCTTCTCTCCTTGATTAGTTTCTTGTCCTGCCTTCAGGCGCTTTGGAGAATAGGGGGACCCCCTCCTCTTCTTTGGGGTAGCCCCTCAAATACTGGAACGCTGCTATCATGTCACCCCTAGTCCTTCTTTTCATTAAACTTTGTCCGAAATATGTGAATGAGAATAGAACAGAATAAAATATAGAATAGAATAATAATAGAATATAGAATGTAGAATAGAATAGAAAATATGGAATGGAATAGAATAGAATAAGAAATAGAATAAAATAAGAATAGAATAGAATAGAATAGAATAGAATAGAATAGAATAGAATAGAATAGAATAGAATAGAATAGAATAGAGCTGGAAGGGACCTTGGAGGTCTTCTAGGTCCAGCCCCCTTTTTCAAGCAGGAGAACCTATACCATCTCAGACAGGTGATTGTCCAGTCTCTTCACGGTGCGTTGCTTGAAAATAGAATTGCACTCAGTTCAGTGACAATAATAATAACTTGAACTTGCCAGTAACTGTGAGAAGGACCTCAGAGTCCTAGTGGACCATCACTTAGATAGGAGCCAGCCGTGTGCTGCAGCTGCCAAAAGGCCAACACAGTGCTGGGCTGCATTCACAGAGGGACAGAATCAAGATCATGTGAAATATTAATACCGCTTTACAAGGCCTTGGTAAGGCCACACTTGGAATACGGCATCCAGTTTTGGTCACCACGATTTAAAAAAGATGTTGAGACTCTGGAAAGAGTGCAGAGAAGAGCAACAAAGATGATTAGGGGACTGGAGGCTAAAACATATAAGGAACGGTTGCTGGAATTGGGAATATCTAGTTTAATGAAGAGAAGGACGAGGGGGGACAGGATAGCAGCATTCCAGTATTTGGGGGGGGGGCTGCCAAAAAGAAGAGGGAGTGATGTTTATTCACCAAAGCACCAGAAGGCAGGACAAGAAAGAACGGATGGAAACTGATCAAGGAGAGAAGCAACCTGGAATTAAGGAGAAACTTCCTGACAGTGAGGACAATTAACCAGTGGAACAGCTTGCCACCAGAAATCGTGGGTGCTCCATCCCTGGAGGGTTTTAAGAAGAGGCTAGACAGTCACCTGTCTGAGATAGTGTAGGTTCTCCTGCTTGAGCAGGGGGCTGGACTAGAAGACCTCCAAGGTCCCTTCCAGCTCTATTCTATTCTATTCTATTCTATTCTATTCTATTCTATTCTATTCTATTCTATTCTATTCTATTCCATTCCATATTTTTCTATTCTATTCTACATTCTATATTCTATTATTATTCTATTCTATATTTTATTCTGTTCTATTCTCATTCCATATTTCCTATTCTATTCCATTCCTTATTCTATTCTATGCTATGCTATGCTATTCTATTCCTTGCTCTATTCCTTATTCTATTCTATTCTATTCTATTCTATTCTATTCTATTCTATTCTATTCTATTCTATCTATTCTATTCTATTCTATTCTATTCTATTCTATTCTATTCCTTATTCTATTCTGTTCTGTTCTGTTCTATTAATTTATGTGACACCCTATCAAACTAGCCACCCTCTGAAATAGTTTGAAACATGGAGTAACAAGGAAGCAAAACCCATTACTAGCTTTCCCCCCCCTCCATCCTGGTGACTAAGTGGGAACTGCAAAGCTGAAGGCAGTTTTACTGTAGCCAGAACAGAGGTTTCTTCACATGTTTTTTAAAAAAATTGATAGCAAATAACCAACAATAATAACAACAGCATCTTCAAGGAACAAACGCTACTTTGCTTTGCTCAGAGTGCCTTTTCAATGCTGGGGGCTACGAAGAACTCTGATCATTCCCCGTTACATCACTAAGGGAGACTAACCACCATCAAGCTATTGCAGGCAGTCCTTGAAGTAACTGCAGCTCATTGAGTGACCGGCGGGTAGTTACAACGGCAGTGAAAAAAACTAACTTAGAATCACTTTTCACCCTTAACGACCGCGGCATCACCCACGTGGTCACGGGTTCCAAATTCAGACGCTTGACAAGTGACTCATATTTACGTCGGTTTGCAGTGTTCCACTGGGGCCACGGGAGTCCTTTGGCGACCGTCTGACAAGCAAAGTCACTTCACAACCACGTTATTAACTAATAATAATAATAATAAAAATAAAAGTTGGAAAGGACCTTGGAGATCATCTAGTCTAACCCCCTGCTCAGGCAGGAAACGCTATACCATTTAAGACAAATAATAATAAAAAAGTTGGAAGGGACCTTGGAGGTCATCTAGTCCAACCCCCTGCTCAGGCAGGAAACCCTATTACCATTTCAGACAAATGGCTGTCCAGTCTCTTCTTAAACTTCCAGTGTTGGAGAAGGGAGGGAGGGAGGGAGAGAGGGAGAAAGAAAGAAAGAAAGAAAGAAAGAAAGAAAGAAAGAAAAGAAAGAAAGAAAGAAAGAAAGAAAGAAAGAAAAACAGACTCAGAAGGGACCTTGGAGGTCATCTAGTCCAACCTCCTGCTCAGGCAGAAAACCCTATACCATTTCAGACAAATAATAAAAAAAGTTGGAAGCGACCCTGGAGGTCATCTAGTCCAACCCCCTGCTCAGGCAGGAGACCCTATACCAGGGGTAGGCAACCTTGGCTCTTTTATGACTCTTTTATGGCTCAGGAATTCTGGGAGTTGAAGTCCACAAGTCATAAAAGAGCCAAGGTTGCCTACCCCCTGCCCTATACCATTTCAGAACTGTCCAGTCTCTGCAGTGATTTGCTAATAAGTGTGGTGAGAAAGGTCATAACGTGTGGCAAAATTCACTTCGCAGCTGTCTCGCTTAGCGACACAAATATTGGGCCCAACTGTAGTCGTAAATCAAGGACTTCCTATGTTCTTGCAAAGCCCGCATCAGTTCCAGATGGCTCTCTCCCACCATCTAGGCTAAAAAACACGGCCTGGTTTCGCTGGAACTGATCCCACGAATCGGGGTGTAAAATCAACCACCCCCTACTTGCTGTGTGAACCAGGAAGTTGGTACTTTCCGGAGCGATGGATGTCAAAAAAAATTCAAATTTCATGCCCGGAAAGAACTTTTAAAAAGTCAAAAAGCAGCACAAAGGCAAAGAAGGAAATGCAGGAAAAAAATCCATAGAGGTGTGTTTTTCTGGACCTCCGCTGCTTTAAGATGGTGGACTTCAACTCCCAGAATTCCTTGAGCACTTGGATGGAACAGAATCACAGACTCAGAAGGGACCTTGGAGGTCATCTAGTCCAACCCCTGCTCAGGCAGGATACCCTACACCATTTCAGACAAAGGGCTTCTTAAAAACCTCCAGTGTTGGAGCATTCACTGCTTCTGGAGGCAGGTGGTTCAACCTCTCCTGCAACTCAATCTTTGAAACGGCTCCCTGCCTGCCTGCTTCAGCACGGTAAAAGCTACAATATTTGCCAGCTGCCTTTAAAAAAAAAAAAAAATCTTGCCCTCCATGAGGACTAGACACTTGGAAAACAGGCTGAGGGACAGCATCAAAGCTTCTGGGGGAAAAAAAGACCCTGGAAAAAAGTTGCAGAGAAAGAGCAACAAAGATGTTGAAGAGAAGGACAAGGGGGGGACATGATAGCAGTATTCCAATATCTCAGGGGCTGCCATAAAGAAGAGGGAGTCAAGCTATTCTCCAAGGCGCCTGAAGGCAGGACAAGAAGCAACGGTGGAAACTGATCAAGGAGAGAAGCAACCTGGAACTAAGGAGAAACTTCCTGACAGTGAGAACAATTAATCAGTGGAACAACCTGCCTCCAGAAGCAGTAAATGCTCCAACACTGGAAGTTTTTAAGAAGAGACTGGACAGCCATTTGTCCTGCCCGAGCAGGGGGGTTGGACTAGATGACCTCCAAGGTCCCTTCCAACTTTACTACTATTACTATTACTACCTCTGAAGAAGAAACTAGAGCCCTAATGATAGTATTGGATAGGACTTGGAGACAAAAACATACGAAGTTGTAGGAATTGGGGAACGGCCAGTCTAGAGAAAAGAAGGACTCTGTGTGTGTGTGTGTGTGTGTGTGTGTGTGTGTGTGTGTGTGTGTGTGTGTGTGTGTGTGTGACATGATAGCAGAATTCCAGTATTTGGGGGGCTGCCCCAAAGAAGATGAAGGGGGTCCACCTATTCTGAAAAGCACCCGAAGGCCGGACAAGAAGCAACGGATGGAAAGTAATCAAGGAGGAAAAAGCAACCTAGAACTAAGGAGAAACTTCCAAATAGTGAAGACAATTAACCGGTGGAACTCCTTGCCTCCAGAAGTTGTGAGCGCTCCAATACGGGAGGCTTTTAAGAAAAGATTGGACAACCATTTGTCTGAAATGGAATAGGGTCTCCTGCCTGAGCAGGGGGTTGAACTAGATGACCTCCAAGGACCCTTCCAACTCTATTATTATTATTATTATGGATCATCGCACAGTCAGCCAGATGTTCAGACTGGATTTGGCATTTTGTCTACCTATCGAGTCCTTACCCAGGACCTGGGATAGGCAGATGTGGATGTTTGATGGTATTACAGATATCGTCGCAGGATGGAAGAAGTTCCTAATAAGGCCGCCTTTTGCAATTGACTAATGGTGAATTTGTCAATGCCGATGGTGTTCAAGTGGTGCTCCAGTTGTTTTGGGATTGCACCCAAGGAGCCTATGACTATTGGTACTACCCTTGCTTGCTTTTGCCACAGTCTTTCTATTATTATTATTATTATTATTATATTATTATTATTATTATTACTACTACTACTACTACTACTACTACTACTACTACTACTATTGCTACCACCACCACCACTACAACCCAGGTCCCTTCCAGCCTGTGATTCTATGATTCTGTCCTGCTTGAGCAGGGGGGTTGGACTAGATGACCTCCAAGGTCCCTTATCCCGTTACGAGCACAACTCAGCCCCGAATTTATATTGCTAAGTGAGAAATTCATTAAGAGACTTTTCTGGCCACGTTTATTAAGCAAATCATCCCAGTTGTTAAATTAGTCACCCGGTCGTTAAGCGAATCCAGCTTCCCCATTTGAGTTTGCTAGTCAGGAGGCCTGCAAAAGGGGGAATCACGTGATACACACACACCCTGAACGCCGCAACCGTCACAAAGAGGAGTCAGCTGCCAAAAGCATCCGAATGTAGATCCTGGGGGACGCCGTGATGGCCATTAAGTGTGAAAAACGGCCCTTTTTTTCCAGTGTCGTCATCACTCTGAATCGTCACTAAGTGAACTGTTCTAACTGATGCAGAGATGGGGGTCCTCTCTGGCATCCCACGCCGAGCACCGGGCGAGAAAATGCACACTGTACATGCTCAGAGGCACTCTCAATGGATCTCTCTCTCTCTGTCTCTCTAATTCTTTCTTTCTTTCTTTCTTTTCTCTCACTCTCTCTCTCTCACACACACACACATGCCGAGCATCGAAGCCTTGCGTGCGAGAAAAAAACACACTGTGCATGCTCAGAGGCACTCTCACTGGATCTCTCTCTCTCTCTCATTCTCTTTTTCTCTGTCTTTCTCTCTCTTTCTTTCTCTCTCTCTTTCATTTTCTCTCTCTCTCTTTCTTTCTCTCTCTCTCTCTCTCTCCCACACACACACACACACACACAGACAACACACACTGAGCACTGAAGCCTTGCATGTGAGAAAAAGCACACTGTGTATGTTCAGAGTTACTGGATCTTTCTGTCTCTCTCTCTCTAATTCTCTCTCTCTCTCCCACACACACACACACACACACACACACAAACACACACACACCGAGGATCGAAGCCTTGCGTGCGAGAAAAAGCACACTGTGCATGCTCAGAGGCACTCTCACTGGATCTCTCTCTCTCTCTCTCTCTGTCTTTTTCTTTTTCTTTCTCTCTTTCATTTTCTCTCTCTCTCTCTCTCACACACACACACACACACTGAGCACTGAAGCCTTGCGTGTGAGAAAAAGCACACTGTGCATGTTCAGAGTTACTGGATACCTCTCTCCCTCTCTCCCTCTCCCCCCCCCCCCCCCCCCCACACACCTCTCTCTCTCTCTCTCTCTCTCTCTCTCTCTCTCTCACACACACACACACACACACCACACACACACACACACGTGTCCCTAGGAGCAGGAGGCAGATGAGGCTTGGTTCCTATCTCAATGACACCCCTAATAAATGCCCATAAAAATCAATCCACAGGCAGAGGCGAGAGACGGAGGGCAATGAGGGGAGGGTCCCCCCTCTCTCGTCCTGGAGGGGGGGGCAGGGGGAAGGGTCCAGCGGGGGGGGGGAGGGTGTCCTGAGAGGAGATGGAGCCCCTTCCCTTAGAGCTGGGGAGGGGAGGGTGCCGGCAAGGAGTGGGTGCCAGGGGCTGCGGGAAAGGATGCGCGGGGGGGGGGCGTTGCTGTGCGTTGCCCAAAATAATCCCCCCTACGCATCCGCGATCCCGTTATCCCTGGTTGCCATGGCAGCCCAGAGGCAGCCGAGGCGGATGGGAAGCCGGGAGGAACGGCGAGGTGGGGGGGGGGGTCTTTTCAAGGTCGGGAGGGGGGGGCGAGGGAGGAAGCCCGGAAGGAAGGGGTGGAGCCTCGGGGGGGGGTCTCCCTTTGACCCGGTGGGCTTTCCTTTGGAATGCCACTTGTCGGAGTTTCTGATTTACACCCGTGCCCCCCCCCCATTTGGCTCTGGGAGATGGGCAGCAGCCCACCCGACTCTGGAAGGCCGCCAGGGGCGTGGGACTACAACGCCCATGCTTCCCCTCGGACTACAGGCCCCATGGCTCTCCCTGCTTGGCCTTAGCGCTGGTTCAACGCTGGGGTTTGGTGCAATCGGGGATGGCTCTGGGGGGAATGGGATTTGGGGGGGGGGAAGAATGACTGCCCCCCCCAGCCCAGAGACTTTCTCCTAAAGAGGCCACACACACACACACACACACACATTCTGCAGGCTGAGCCTCCCCCCCCCAAGGCCCCAGTTTGTTCTCTCCTGCAGAGGCAGCTGCCCCAAAGGAGGGGGCTCTGGGGGGGGGCAAAGGGTGGTCTGGAGCCCCCAGTTCAGGGGCTGTGGGAAGGGCGGCTTGGAAGGTTCCTGGGCGCCAGGAACCTGGGAGGAAGGAAGGAAGGAAGGAAGGAAGGAAGGAAGGAAGGAAGGAAGGAAGAGAGGGAGGAGAGAAAGGGAGAGAGGTATAGAATAAGAAGGAAGGGAGGGAGGGAGGGAGGAAAGAAGGAAGGGAAGGGAAGAAGGGAGGGAGAGGAATGAGAATGGAGGGAGGAAGGGAAGGAAAGGAAGGAAAGAAGGAAGGAAAGGAAGGAAGGGAGGGAGAGAGGGAGGGAGGTATAGGAATAAGAAGGGAGGGAGGGAGGAAGGAAAGAAGGAAGGAAGGGAGAGAGGGAGGGGGGAGGAAGGAAGGAAGGAAGGGAAGAAGGGAGGGAGAGGAATGAGAATGGAGAGAGGAAGGAAAGAAGGAAGGAAAGAAGGGAGGAAGCGAAAGAGGGAGGGAAGGAAGGAAAACAAGGAAGGAGAGGAAGGAAGGAAGGATGAGAGGAAGGAAGGGAGGGAGGAAGGGAGAGAGGGAGGTATAGGAATGGGAAGGAAGGAAGGTAGGAAGGAAGGAAGGAAGGAAGGAAGGAAGGACAGGACCTTTGAGGGCAGCCCCCCAGCACCTCCTGCCAATCCCCAATGCCCCCTCCCCCACCAGTCCAAGGAAGTATTGGGAGACCTGAAAGGAACCACATGCCACCTAATTGGCTCCTAACTCAAGATTCTAGTCCCTATGAAGACGCGACCAATTCCTGAGGGTATTTCAGGGGTATTGCATTTTTTTTAAATCATACACGTAGTCCTCAAAATTACGACAGGGCGGATGAGCGGTTTTGGGTAAAGAAGGGAAAAGTTTGAGAAATGCCGAATTTAACCAGCAGATGCTTTTAAACCAGTTCAACGCCTGACAGTCCTCGATTTATAACCACGCGTTCCGAGTTACGACGGCACTGGGGAAAAAAGTGACCGGCAGCCAGTCCTCAAATTTATGACGACCGCAGCATCCCCACGATCGCATGATCAAGATTTGGGGCGCTTGGCAACCGGCATTGTAAGTCCTCGACTTACGAGCACAACTGAAACCTGAAATTTCTGTGCTAAGTGAGACAAATTAAACGATTGCCCCTTTACGACGTTTCTCGCCACTGTTGTTAAGGGAATCGCTACGGTGGTTCAGTGACTAACACAGTCGTTAAGCGAATCCGACTTTCCTGATCACAAAAGGGGATCACGTGATCCCCCGGGACTCTGAGACCATCATAAACGTGAGTTGGTTGCCGAGGCTCCGAATTTTGATCACACTGACCCACTTGGATGTCGCAACGGTCATTAAGTGTGAAAAACGCTCCTAACTTTTAGAAATACCATCGTAATTTTGAACCGTCGCTAAATGGATGGTCATACATTGAGGACTGCCTGTATTTATGATGGTTGCAACGTCCCGGGAGGGGAGGTCATGTGATCCCCTTCAGAGACCTTCGGACAATCAAAGTCAATCCAGAGAAGCCAGATTCACTTAAGGACCATGTGATTCGCTTAACGACGGCAGCAATTTGCTTCAGGATCCTGGCAGAAAGTCGTAAAATTAAACATGGTTAATGACCGCCTTTCTTAGCAAGTGGGCCCAATTGTGGTCGTAAGACGAGGACTTCCATTACCACAAAGTTGCCTTACCTTAGCAAGACGGGACCCCAAGCTGGGGGGGGTCTTACAGCTCTTCCCCCCCCAAGAGCCAAACAGAGGCCCGACAAGCCTTTTAGAGGCCCAAACCCTCATTCTCACGGTCTGCCACAAACCAGGTTTCACTCGTGCAAGCCAGCTTCTCGCCCCCAA